>JACN01025583.1:0-25003 GCA_000787155.1 Scartelaos histophorus | reverse complement strand
AGGCAAAACCTGAGAAGGTATGCCTCCTTTCTTGCGTACCATAACGATAGGTGAGGCTCAGCTGCTATGTCTGCCCCGAGCCAGAGAGACCACCTTGCAGGCTCTGGAGTGGGTAGAGTTTTTGCAGCGATGGAGATGAAAGGCGGCGGCTCAGTGAGTGAGACAGAGGCCTGAAGGGCCTTGACTGCAGGGAGGAACCCAGCCACAGCCTCCTCTTTAATAGTCACTGCTGTATTTCCTGGATTGAAAAGGTGAATGGAAACAACTTTGGATGGCTGAACTGCAACCAAAACTCGAGCTACAAGCACTCCGTGATTCTCCACAAAATTTTTTGTTGGGCTGAGTATTAGATCTCCCTGGACTGGTCCTCTTAAGTGTACTTCTCCTTTCAGAATATACTCTTGTCCAGGCTCTATGACAACGGCCCGGGCCACTCTAACAGCGTGACTTGGACTTACCCTAGAAAAAGAAACAGGGGACAACCTCGCCAAATAAGGTGGTGATTTTCAAAGTCCAGATGGGCTCAGTCTTGACTGAGGTTGTGTGAAGCTGGGGCTGGAACTCTGGGCTAATGGAGTTATAAACATCCAAAGGCAGCACACTTCTCCTTGCACCACTGTCTAGAACAGCACACACATCAAGTCCATACAGCTGCATACTGACCCTCATTTCCTGGCTACTGGTCTTAAGATGGAGCGCTGTTGTCTCCTGGTCATCAGAAGGGTCACGGACAGCGCCTTTAAAGTTTTTTGAGCCTTTCTAACAAGTTTGTAGGGCCAGAACTGGGACACATGCTCAGGGCTTTGGAGACCATGTCTGGATGCGTTTCAATCCGCCCGTCTCTGATGACAGCAGTGCGGGGTCTCCTGTCGAGCAGGGTGCTGGTTCCTGACTGCATGAGACTGGTGACATTAGAAGTGGCCTGCTTATTGCTTCATAGCGGCAAGCCACTTCATAAGATTGGGCGGGGCCACTGTTCAAGCAGTTTTTGTACAATGGCAGCATTCCCTATTGCACTGATAAAGACCTCAACCTCATCAGCATCCTTCTCCGTTTCAGTCCTGTCACTGGAGGCCACTGCAATTTTCTCATACAAGTCATCTCTCAAGGCATGGAGAGCTTCATCCTGGTTGGCGGCCACGCTGCCTCAATTCGATTGCCACGGCTGCAGCATACTCTGAAGATGGACCATACGCAATCTTCATCTCCTGCACAGGGTGGTGATAGTTCCACTAAAATGACTGGGAATTTCTGTGAATCATGGCACCAGCTGCACCCACTAAACAAAACTTCAGCTGTGTCGTTTTTGTCCTCTCAGACCAGTCATTTGCCTCAGCACAGCTTTCAAAGTGGTGTAGGAAATTCCATGGAATTCTGCCGTCATTAACCCGACTGCGATGTCTGTTCTCGGTTTATTCCAACCGGAAGCTCACCATTGGTATTTTGTTGTGTAGCGGTCCCTTTGTGGTCGCCAGTGTTATCCTTTCAAGCTATGCCTCATTGTTTTAGCGGGGACAAGAAGGGTAACATGTAAACATTATTAAGATTTTGTGTGGACTTTAGAAGTTTTGAGGTAACTCAGAAAGACTCAGATTCGTTACCTCATGTAGCTGAGACATTAGACTTTCTAACCAGAGGTACATTTGTCTCAACACTAGATTTAGCACAAGGCCAGGCTATTGGCAGGTTGCCGTTGCAGAGGAGTCTAGACCAAAAACTGCCTTTATCTCACATTGTGGTCTTTTGCGGTACCCAATACTACCCTTTGTGATCTGCAATGTGCTCTGGAACGAGACTCATGAACAAAACTAGAGCAAGTGACCACAGACGTGTTAAGTGAAAAAGTTTGTTCTCACTGTGTAAGATTCCCAAATTCCCAAAACTACAATAGTGGTGGTGGTGGTGGGGGGGATCTTTGCTTTTAACCCATGTATATCATTTATTAGTTTAACAGTTAAATATGCAGTTAACAGTGTTAAATGTTATAATTTTCTGTTCACTTCTTTTGTGAAAGAACAAAGTTAGTCAAATCAATTAATCAATTCATGTTAAATAAAAGTGCTTCAAGTTTTTTGTAAAGAAGATAATATTCCCAAAGTAAAGTTTGCATACAGCTAATTCAAACATGTAGTTTGCTGTTAGCTGTTGCTTGGCCACTGATGCCAGTAAAATGAGACAGGGCTATTTCAATTTGTTTTTTAGGCAGCACTTTTTAGGGTCTGTGAGTAAAAGAGAGAGTGATGGAGAACAGGGGGGCTGGGGGTGCACTGGCCGCTAATGTATGCGCCTCTATTGTGGTGAATCAATGCACCGTGCAATAATAGGCGCTAAGGGGGATGAGAGGAATTGGGGTAAAGCATGAGGCTGGGTTGTTCCACAGCAAACTCGTGTGGGGCTCCCTTAAGACATATATCCATAAGACTGAGCTCAGTTAACAAGACACCTCTAAATGAATGCGACTACAAGTGCTTTGGTATACAGGAGATAAGGAATCAAGGACACAAGAAGAGAAACAAGAATATTTGGGCATTTGAGTTCTGCAGTAGGTTGTGGTAAAAGTGACAAAACCACACTGAAGATGAGAGGTAAGAAACTTTTGTGAGTGTGCACTTTGGTAACTATATATGCATGTATGTGTCTTGCACGCTTAGGAATTTGATAATTTGATGATGTGAGAAAAGTAGAAGTATGTTGTAGTAGTAGTAGTAGTAGTAGGTGCACTAGAAGCAGCAGTTGTAGATTATATCATTAGTAATAGAATGGTGAGTAGTAAACCAATTAGAAGTCTGCTTGCAAAGAAAAATAGTCGTATTGAAGTTTTGCAATGATAAAAAAGTAATACCCGGTTTGAAGTTGAGTTGGTATTTAGCTACATAAAATAACATGCATATATTTTACCACAGATTTTGAGTAATGCTTCCAGATTTGTATATTAACAACTGTGGTTTAAGATACTGTATGAGAAGTGTAGATACAGTTCATTACAAAAGTGGTGTCAATCATTTTTAACTGAAGGGAAATGGTTTGAGTCAAGGGGTGTGGCTGTAGCATTGTCTTTGTCTATAAGAACAAAAACTTTAGTATTTGAATAAAGACGACAATGAACAATAGGGGGCTCTGTACAAACTAGCTTGAAAAAAATCAGAGGAGGGGTGGTTATTACACAAAGTCCCTGAAATTTCACTTACTTAACTGAATTAAACATACTGTTATAGATAAAAATAAGATCAGACTCCTTTACTTTTTCACACGGTTTGTTTTGGGTTTAATAGGGAAATGTAATACAAAGAGGAAACCCATAGACACACCCATGACCTGCAAACATATACGTTAAAGTGTATGACTGCTTTTTCTAATTATTACTCGGTTTGGTGGTATAGTACCGATGGTAAATAGTTATTATAGTGAGACACCTGTTTGTGGAAGAAAAGTAGAAAAATACAAAAACTATTGGTGAGGACTAAAACAGAATACACCATCCTAAATGCAGGGAAATTTACACAAAAGGAAGGCATTTTCTGGCAGATTAAACCTTAATTTAACCAAATCTTTTCATTTTTATTAGCATTATGGTTGCTAAGTGAGTGTTATGGATCTTTCCTCTACACCTATGCCAAATCTGCTGCTCATGTCCGAATAAGAAGTCAAATTACAAACTTCACCAAAATAAAAATCAATATAAAAGTGGGCAAGATTCTTACTCAAGTCTTAAGTGTGGTGATGTTTACTATGTTTTAGTGAAATGAATCATATGCACTTGAACATTCTTGCATTGTAACCAGCAGGTAGGATGAGATCAGCGACACAGTATTGACCCATAAGAGAGAATGAAGAGGTCCAAAACATTGTATATAATATTCATTTGGACCATCTTTCTGGCTGTACCATGCTTGGGCTTCCTTCCAAACTTCTGGTCTCGTGTGCTGACGCTGTCCTGGGACTCGCAAACGCACCAGTGCATCACCGAGAGGGCTATCCTGAACGTTACCATCGAAACGCTGAGCGACATTAAAAAGCAAGACCACATGGAGGAACAGGTGAGTTTGAAAGATAATCCCCCAACAACTCCCCTCACCTCTGTTCAGATTCGCCTGTGCTCTCCCATCTTCTTCTGTCTGGTCAAAGTTACACAGCAGCGTAGAGGTGGTATGTGTGAGAATGTCTCAGACCATCCAGTTGCCTCCATTTTGAAATTTTGAATCTAGTTATATACAAAAGTTCTGTTGGAAGTTGTTATACTTCTTCTCGATTCTTTTTGAACAGAACATCATTAATATTATGTATTTAATATGTGCTTTTTTCTACAATGTTCAAAATAAATCAAATGAAAAATTAAAATTAAATGAATGAGACTTTTGTGATGGATTAATTAATTAATTAAAGCTTTTGCCTCTTGCTTCTTGTCCCCGTTCACAGAGCAGATTGGGTCGAGGTTTTTGGAGGGCTGTGGGGGAGGTGGTGAAGTCTAATGTAGCCATGGACTTCTTGAGCTCCACCAGGTCGGACCCAGTGTTCCACTTTGACTCGGAGCAGTGGGAAGGGGCCCTCAGGGCACTACGCCAGATGTGGACCCAAACCCTGCTCTCACTGAAGGCCAGAGAGTACCAGCGAGCACGCCACAGTCTGGGACAACTGTTTCACTCACTACAGGTACAGCATTTACTATAATATTAATACAATGTTTTTCACTGGAGTTCATATTTGTTGTCCATAAGTGATACAGCATAGTGTATTGGCCTAATATTAGAACATGTATGAGAGATACAGTTACATTTATAGGTCTATTTGTATGGGAAAGAACCAGGAGTTGCCAGGTGTTGTAAATAATAATTTAAAACACACCACCCATGGGGTGGAGATTCATGCTATAAAGGCCTGCATGCCTCGTGCTCAATGATCATTATGACGTGTGTGAGACAGAAGTTACAAGGTTGAGAAGACAGTTATTTACCATTTAGCATGGGTAAGAGACTTAGGGCTTTCCTGATCAAACCCAGTGCGAGGTAAGCAGCCTCCCATTGCTGAGAATGGAAAAGAAATGAACAGAAAACAGAATCCTGAACTACCTAGATGACTGGCTGGGACACTGGAGGAGTGTTGGGTTTCAATCTAGAGAAGAACAGGTTGGAACCGTCTCATGACACAAAGTGTTTGGATATGGTTTTGAACTCCATAACATATGACAGTTCACATGGCAGAGCTGGACACTGTGGCAACAGCTCTGCCAACAGTGGAGGGGGAGCAACATCAGGTTGACCCTCTTGTATGCTTGGCACCAGAGATTCTACAGTTTTTGCAAGGACTCTTGGAGGCTGGCAGGTCACCATCCATATTAAGAGAAATCTTGGCTGCTTACAGGGCATAGAGAACCCCTTGAGGTGGAAGATCTGAAATGGCTGTCTTTGAACACTGCACTAGCATTCGCTTTAGCTAAGAGGGTAACTGTGGTCTCAGTGCCTCAGGACCTTTCTGTTTGAAGGGATATGAGTTGTTTTGGCTGGCACTTGTACATGACCTTGACGCTCAGCTGCCGCTTCTTAACACAAGAGGGTGATAAGCGTAGGGAATTGCTCTGGTGCTCTTTGAGGAGTACATGACTTGGATGAGGAGGGCTAGGACCAGCAGCAGAGAGAGGTGCTGGGACAGCCCATGTCTAAAGCTCGGTTGTCACTGCCTGTTGATGCAGTCTGTCTAAACACACGGTGAAAGCGCTGGACCTGACGCCTCTGACATTGCTGTATGAATGGAGCAAGTACTCATGGGTGCTCAGTTCTTTGTGGTGTTTGTAGCGTGGTGCATCACTGGACGATGTCGGCACTGCTGTCACTTGGTCAGCCCCTTTCACATTTGGAACAATCTAGTTGTAAAAAAAAGTGTGAAGAATTGAAAAAAGACAATAAATGAAAACATACAAACAAACATGGTTTCAAGTATGCCAACTCCAAAATGCATTTAATGTTTATAAATAGAATAGCTCATTTTGTCAAGTCAGTCACAAGGTAATTAAATGTCAGATATTAAAGGTTTTCAAAAAAGTTAATAGAAGTTGCATTGCAATTACATTTTTTGATTTATCTGATTATTTTGCAGGACTTCTACAGCCATAGTAACTGGGTGGAGCTGGGACATCAGGACATCTACCTCCACCTGCTGCATCCTGAGGAACCAGCCGTCCCTGTGGCCAAATGTAATGTAAATAAAGTATCTATCATAGAGATGCCACACCTGACAACATGCACTGAGCCTGAATAAGGACTGAATCAGATGATATAAGGAGAGGGGATCTAGGTCTATTTCTTTTTAGTAACCTCAGAATTGAGTAATACTTAATACACACAATCAGTGATAGCTCTAAGTAAACAACCACGTTTGTCCAATTAAATCTGGTCACTTAAGGATTGGGCCTAAGGGGGTGAGAGGCTGCAGATCAATACCAGTCAGGCAGCAGTGGCTATTTTCTAGAGCAAACAGCTATTGTGTCCGTAGGCAAGACACTTCAACCACTTTGCCTAGCATGAATGTAGTGTGTGATCTGTAATGGTTGGAGGAGCCGATGGCTCAAAATGGCAGCCTCCCTTTTTTTTGAGCTTCTTTCAGATCAAGCTTGGGACAGGGTGCATCTATATCAGTGCATTTGATACTTTTTATTTAGGTGTGTACAAAAGCTAACCAGTTTGATGTTGTGTTGCTTGTTCTAATTCATGATGTTGTGTTTGTGTGTGTGCAGTGGACAATCCCACTTGTCTAGAATGCTTCAGTCTGACCTGCAGAAACAACCTCCTGTCTCATCTGACGAGGGCTCACAAAGACTCAGTCCTCACCACAGGATACTTCAGCAACACCCCAATGAAACCTGAGGGTACTGATTTATAACACGAGCATGTAACAAGAACACATTTGTCTGGGGTAGACCTTAAGCAATGATAAAAAAAAAAACAAAAAAACGATTTACTAGTAATTTTTCAACACATTTCAAATGGATTGCAGAAGAGAGAGAGTAAAAAAGTGTTCTTTAATATTGCCTGTCTGTAACTTTACAAGGTATGCCTTAAAGAAGTGAATTAATGAATGTCTGAGCCTCCCACTCTTCACCATATTTTCTACTATAGTCAAAGAAAGAAGTTTGGTCAACTAAAACATTCTCTAAGCGGCAATTAGTTAACTTAAAGGGGGCAGGGTGGGGGCACTGGAAACTATTCATTATCTCTATGGTCTGACCACACATCAGACGCAAACTGCACTTTTAAGACAATAATATGAAATATACAGAAAATAGTGTATTAGAAGTCTTTTTATGGAAAAAAGTTTAAAGATACGATTCACTCTGAAAACTTTAGCTACCTTACTCCACGCCTTCTTTTGCTCGCTGTTCTCTAGTTATAGCCTTAACCACACTTTGATAACCACAGTACTTTGACTGTGCTTGTTGGTAATCTATGTTTTTGTGTGAATGTGCATGATTTTTTCAGGTAAATGCAGTCATGGAGGAGTAATGGACAGCAGCAGGTTTTTAGGGGCCAGAGGAGGAATAAACAAGGATAGCACATCTCCTCTTTTCTCTCCTCATCACTATCTCCACACAGAAGCTGCAAGAGTTGCTACTGAAGCTACGCTAGCTGTACTCCGAGACCTGCGGGACACTGTGGGCCCCAAACTCTTTCTCAAGTAAGACATAGCACAGTTTGGGGGGATATTATACAAAACCGACCTTTAGGAGCTTTTATGTGTACTCAATCACTGGTACAGAGTTTTATTTTGACTGAATCATGCATGGTCGAGTACTCCTGTATAGTACTGGACTGAGGCTTGAGTGCTCGAAAATTCTCATTTTAACATACCCTTTATCTCCACCCACTGTTCTACGACTCTAGGTCATACAAGTACATATCCAAAATATTATTCAATTACAAGTACACATTTAAAACCTACTCAGAAAAGTGGGATTACCTCAAAGGTACATATCGGAGAGTATGCTCCTTGTGTGTTAGAAAGAAAAAGGTTACTGGATTTGCGTAAAAATAATATGGAAAGCAGATGCATGCATTAAAATTATCTTTGAAACTTACCTTCTATGCATAATTTTCTCTAAACACACATGTTTTTAGCTTATGTAATATAGTTATGAAAATGAACCTTTTTTACTGTTTATGTTTATATATGATTTAATACAGTTTACACAATTACCTCTACATGTAAGGTTGCATGTCCTTTAAAGGTTTTATAGTAAAAGAAGTCCACAGAAACGCTCTTTTTCAAAGTTCTGTAATCAATCAATCAAACAAACCAAGAGAGCATAGGTACAGTACAGCCTGTTTGGAGCTTAACACTGGGAAGACTTATTCAACGAAGAAGCTCACAGTGTATAATTTACTATTGAACTGTCAGGCTGCAGATTTGTTGACCTAGTTTATTTTTAATATCTCTGTGATTAATGGGCATATTCAAATATAACAAAAATGTTATTGATTACATTGTAATTTGCCCTATAGAATATTGTGATGTGATCTGAAACCCAGCAATTGTTGTTCTTAGTTACTTCCTATATTACTATTCTATACTATACTATACTATTCTATACTATACTATACTATACTATACTATACTATACTATACTATACTGTACTATACTGTACTATACTGTACTATACTATACTATACTATACTATACTACACTATACTATACTGTACTATACTGTACTATACTATTCTATACTATTCTATACTATACTATACCTACTATATTAAGCATCTTGTTCTGTGTTTTGTCTCTTTGTTGTTGTCAGTCTTTTGAGTGTGTACCAGGCTTCTGCTCTGGTGTTTGTGCTAGATACGACAGGCAGCATGTTTGAAGAGCTCACAGCTGCACGGCTCAGAGCTCACTCCATCATCACAAAGAGAGCACACAACTCACAGCAGCCAGGCACCTTCATACTGGTGCCTTTCCATGACCCAGGTAAAAAAAAAAATAAGTTTATTGAGAAATGAGACACAGTTTTTGAGGAATTATTATGCAAAACAGATTTTTTTAGCCTTTTTTTTTTTTTTTTTTTTTTTTTTTTTTTTTAAACCAGCTGCAGGAAGAGAGTGCAGCAGATGAAAAAACATGCCTGAAGAGGTTTCAGATGTCATCCGTGCATGTTTTAGTATTGAAGGAACCAGACCCTAATCAACAGACTTCACAAGATCCACAAGAGATTTTTTTTTTGACACAATAACTCACTCATCACAATATCACAGTATAATATAATAAAATAACAAAGGGTAAAATAAAATAAATGGTAATAATAAATTCATATTTTTTTCTAAATGATATAATAAAAAAAATATTATTTACTGATACGGATAATAATAATTAGTAACAAGAAAGACAGCAAGAGACAGGTGTCAAATAAGGCATAATTTTATGAATGCATATGTACAAGTCGAAATAAAATAGGAAATAAATAATAAAATATAAAACAACAGCTATGCACAAGAGGTCATAGAAAGACAACAATGATATGATTGGGAGGATACATAGGTAGGATACAGGATACATTCGTTACATAAGGATGAGTTGTTGCACCATTGTATTATCTGTTACATAAAGGTGAGTTGTTGTACAGTTGTATGGAGTGTGGTATGAATGAAGTCCTGTCTCTCTCACTGTTTGAGTGGAGCTCTAGACTGTAGCTGCATAGCTACAGTCACATAATACAGGTTCAGGCTTGTACACCATTTTGGCACATTAGCATTCAAAAGATATGCCATTAAAACTAATTTTCAACAAAATGAGTGATTAACTGAAAAACTGCTGGCTAACGCTAACTGCTTTGTTACTGTAATGTTTGTGGGTGATGATGGTGGGGGGGCCGATGGTGCAGATTGGCAGGCTCAGCAGCTGTGGCTACAGTAGTAGCATACAACCACTAGGTGGAGTGAATGAATAATGCTTTGTAAAGAAAAGTGGTATATAAAGTTAATGACAGCAACTGCTAAGTATCAGCACAGTGAGGAATGTTTTGGGTCACCAGGACATAATCACTTAAATTACATTTTATGTATTATTCCTGCATCTTTAACTTGGGGACTTGTTGTATAGTATTGAATTTATTTTGTTTTGTTTTGTTTTTTTGTTTTTTTCCACAGAGGTTGGCCCTGTGTCAGAGACTGATGACCCTCAGGAGTTCATGCAGCACATGGAGAGTCTGCTGGCTCTGGGAGGTGGAGACGAGCCTGAAATGTGCCTCACTGCTTTACAAGTAAATAGTAACTTGCTGTTACATACAGTATGGTGCATTTTGTTACTTTTCTGGTGAATTGTCCATCACCTGCAAGATACACTATGCCAAACAGTGGAACAATGCAGGCAAAGGAACATCTTCATAGAGACAAACAGGCAGCGAACCCTCATTGATAAAAAACAAATGATGTGAATTGTTGCAAAGTTACAAATTGTTTAACCTAATTTCATTTTTAAACAAATATTAAATAGAGTTGTTGAAAGTGGTGGGTGGAACATGTGTTTATTTATTATTTATTTATTGATTAGTTTATTTGTTTGGGACAGTGCATGTTCTGTCCATCCATAGTCCCACGGGTTGTTGAGAGGTTAGTATTCCTGAAACTTCCTGGGTTTGATTCCTGGGAAGGGTGGGGGCTTTTGTGTGTTTGAACAATAAAGTGGACCTGACCTATAACCCAGTGGTGGTAAATTAGCAGTTAGAGTAGTAATTGTAGCTTATTTGTCATTCTCCTGTCACTCCGGCAGTTGGCGCTCACACACAGCCCTCCTCTCTCCGAGATCTTTGTCTTCACTGATGCCTCTCCAAAAGACGCTCATCTGTTTGACACCGTAAAAGCTTTAGTGCTGGAGAAACAGAGTAAGGTGAGTATTCTAATGATTAATTATAACGTTATTTATAGCGTTAATTATAGCACAGTATTATGGTGGTACTGTGTCACCCTCCATTGCCAACTGTTAAAATGTCCAATTAAGAGCATGGCTATTGGAAACACAGTACAAACAACTGGCCACCACGAAAAGGATCAGAGGAAGGCCAATACAGCAGATCAGCAGCCTAACCTCCTTTAGTCTACCTCAGGGCAGCTGTGGCTAAAGAAATAATAAATAATGGCGGTAGCATTTGGAGAGGCTTGTAAAGTGTAACTCTCCATCCAGGTGACCTTTCTGTTGACTGAAGACCCTCGTTACGCAACAGAGACCAGAAGAAAGAGGAGGAAGAGAGGAACAGAATCAGTACCTCCAAACCGATTTTCTCTCTACTCCTCTCTCTCCTCTCTGTCTGGAGGAATGACCATCTTCACTTCCAACGCAGACATACACAGAGTCTCGGCCATCGTAGAGGACAACACCGCCACTGACAAAGTATGGATAGAAATATATTTCATTTTAACACAGAATTGTCTCTTGTGAGCTTTTAGCCATGTTACAATGCTGCTAACACCCCCAAAACATACCTCGAGTTGTGTTTTATTTTATTCACACAGAAATCCTGCATTATTAGTGTGTCTACATCTCCAAAGCTGACAATGGTCTGTTCCATCTTGTATTGATATGAAATGGTAGTTTTCAAGTTACCAGCTACTTTTTACCTTTTGTTCAGTAGAAATGAGCAATTCCAGATCTGAAATTATCCACAAGATTTTAATGTGTGTAATGTAGGTTGGCTGTAAGCGAGTTGGGGTTCAGTGAGAGAGAGAGAGGTCAGAAACAGACAAAGGCAGGAAGCTGTGGTCCCAATTAACTTTTTTTTTTGCTCTTTTTTCAATAATTTATAAAAAGTGCACATGCAAAAAGTGCAAGGTGCAAAATGGAGGTGGGCAGTCATTTCCTTGTCAGCAGCAGAATCCCAAATGATGTCTTGAGGTGCCTTTTATGCAGTCTGCTTCATTGGACAAAACTATATTGGCTAATACAGGGATGATATAACTTAACATTAGCTTAAAACATTCCCCTCACCCTCCATAAGATAAACCCAACACCAAATCCCTAAAAAAAACAACCTTAAAAGAGGGAGCTTGGAGCCAGGGGAGACTTTTGGCACCCGGACAGAAGAACAGAGGGAGGTAAATTTAAAACACCACTCCATTCATTCAAACACAATGAAGTACACTTCACACATAACACTTAAAAACATTCCAAGACATATTTATTGCACCATATCTATTGCACAATTCCATTTAAACAGGTAATTGGTTAATTTCTGTCTCCTTTCCCTCCAGAGCTCAGCAGCTGCAAATTAAAGTGCTACTGTGCCAGGATTAAAAGTGGTAAAAGAAGACAATAAATGTATTTTTAAAACTAATCCTGTGCAGTATTTTTTGTAATGTGCAAACATGTTTAAAAGTGCTGTATGCTATTAAAATGTGCTTTTTAAAGGGTCTTAGTGAAGGTGCTGAGTGTACTTATGGTAACAAACCAGCCTATTTGTTAGAGTGCACAGTGTAACATCACAAGGTGGAACAGAGTGTTTTCAGTTTTAAAGAAATTGGCTTAAATATGCAGGATTTGTGTGTTATACATACATAATGTGAATGAAACAAAACATAACTACAGGTACATATGTTTTTGATAAGGGTACAAAAGTACAGCATGGTTAAAAGGTCAAAAAAGTCTGCTGTCCACAGCAACATAAAACAGAAGTTGTTCAAAGTCCTTTTTTGTTATTGCCCATTATACAATAAAATAAATGACAGCAATAAATCTAAAATAAAAATTGTATTTGATATGTAGTTGAATTGTATTTTGATTATTTATCTGCTGACCAGGTGACCCTTCTTCATGCAGAGAGTGATGGGGAGCAGTGGGCAGCTCATTCATTTCTCATCGATGAATCTTTGAAAAACGTCACTCTTCATGTCACTGGCGTCCTCTCTGAATGTCTCCTCACCAGTCCATCAGGTATTTGCTTTTAAATTGTGCAGCTGTAAAGTATGAAATTTAAACGAATATAATACGATATTGTGGAATAATCTATTTAATAAATAATAATAATTAAATTATAAACAATACATGGTCTCATTTAGGCATTTAAAAAAAATGAGAGAAGAAAGCTAGTTAATGGCAGCTTGTGAAAAAAATTAATTTGTGAGAGACTTGTTTGACAGTGCAAATCAACTCACCAAGCCCAGCCCAAGTCAAGTCTTGTGTAAATTCACTCAGAGCAGTGCCTTTAGTTGGCTTCATCCACCAAGAAACATAATCGGCATCACTTGAAAGGTATCAATATGACAATTGTCTGTATTCAGGTCAAAGACAGTCTCTTCTGAATGAACAGGAGCCTTTAGCTGCAACAGAGCACTTTGAGGGTCTGTACAGAATTGTGCTACTCCCCCCAGTGCAGCCAGGACAATGGGAGCTCCAAGCCAAGAGCGAAGAACACATCACCTTCAATGTCATAGGTAAATGCAATTATACACACACAAGACAATATGTTTCATATATCTATTTAATAAGTGCTAATTTTATGCTGAGGCCAATGGTTAATAGTGAGGAGTTACATTTTAATGACTTTTTTACACTTTTTGTTATGTCATAGTAGTAGTAGCAGCCACACTTTTCTTATTATTTGTCTTCAAGAATCTGTATTTAAAATCAGAGTATGTAAGTGTCTGAAGGCGGCGTGACATCTGCATGATTCCATGGAAATAGAAAGTTAAAGCCAAACTTCAAAACATTGCATAGAGATATAAGTTTTATACAATATTGAGAAATATTACAGCCAAAGGAACAACATTTCCATGGAAGGAACTGGCAGGAGGCCAGTTAATAGTCAAGTTTGTAGAAATGCAAACCCAGTCATGTTAATGTTTTTCTATGTTTTTCAGTGCAAGAAACACAACCAAAAGACAAACAAAAACATTTTTTTTATCAACAGTCCTTTATTTTTAATCTGGTTAATTTATTACAATACATTCAAATGAATTTTTGACTTCTCAACTCTCATTTAGATGTTCTTTGTGTTCTGCTGTGTGCCTACAGGTGGCAGCAGAGTGGACTTCCTGTATTATTTTGCCACAGTGACCAATGAGACTCACCCAGGGCTGGCCAGGATGGAGGGCAGTCCTATTGCAGGTGAACTACATTTTCATTGTTTTCATTGTTTTCTTTTTTTTTTTTAACTCCAAAACCTACAGAAAATGAATAGCAGATGTGTCATATAGACTTGTTTTTATGCAAATATTTACACATGACCAGATTTATTTGTGATTCATTCTGTCTATTGTCATTGATTATATAATATCTGTTTTCTAAAATGTATTTTATAGTAAACTGCACTCAAGCAACAGTAGCTAGTACACTGATATAGTATTAGTACTATTATCAGCAGTAATAGCAACAGCAAAGTAACAGCAGCAATAGTAGTAATAGTAGTAATAGCAGTAGTACAAAAAGTAGTGGCTGTACTTTGCAGTAAATATTGTGTATTTTAGGTGGTAGCTCTATCTTGCCTGTTACTTTCTGCTTGTCTCTAGGTGCCCCTGCATTTCTGGTTTTGGCTATAACTGGTTTGGCCCTGAATGCAGAGATCACCTTTAGTCACGTGACCTTCCTGGGAGCAAATGGTGAGAGTGTCCAGGAAGTGGCGCTAAACTCATCCTCACCGGCCTCTACCTTGTCAGTAAAGGAGCTGGTGGGATGGGTGCACGCCGTTCCCCGGGAGCCATTTTGTGTTCGGCTGACGGGGCAGGACCGCAGTGGGACAAAGGTGGAAAGAGTCTCCAGTGAGATGGTCCAACCCACCCATGTTCAGATACAGGTGAGTTAAATATGTTTTTGTAATTGGTTTGATGGAGGAGTATATGTGATAGCTTTTTATCATAGTTTGCGGAGACAATTTATATGCAAGTAGGGCATTTTTCTGACAGATTAAACGTTAAAGTAAAAATAAAGCATTTTTACCAGCATTTTATCCATGGATCGTATCTAAAACCTTTCCATGCATGTTTTTGATGAGAGAAAGTTATAGCATGAGAGAAAACTTAAAATGATTTTGCATGAAACCACCTCTTTAATTAAACATTTTTATTAGTCTTTTGATCATAATCTTAACTACTGAGCAATTTAGACATTTTAAGATTATGGTTGTGAGGTAAGAGACCCAGTGAGGTATTATATAGGTTTCATTAATACCTCATTTACTTTTTTTTTCTTCTTCAAGTAGTTCAGATGAATTGACAATTATTTAATATATAACCATATTACAGGTCAAGTCATCTGAAAGGCAAATGTTACTGTTATCATGAGTTACGCAGTCTTGTCTCTCTTTAGGTCTCATCTGCTCCTCACCTTGTCCCAGGACACAGCACTATGGTGACCTTTGACATTCTGAACCACGGCCCGGCACGGCTCTTCAGTTTAACAGCTGATGATGACTATGGCTATCTGCAAAACAGGGGCCCGTACAGGTACAACTACAGTAAGATAAAGAACCAGTGATTCTCAAAGTGTGGTACCCATGGACTGTATATACACACATATAACTCATAATTAACTATATTGTTGCCACTCTCACTGTAACTGCTTCTGTGAGCCTTCATTTTGATCTTAAAATGTTCATATTAACCTGCTCTGCATGATCCTGCTGTTTTTTCTGTTTAAAAGTGCGATTCCTAATATGAAGCCTGGCTTCAAATTCACATCTGCTAGCATCGTGAGCTTCATATGTGTGCAGCTGAATGAGTGTCACACTCACTTAGTCCACTTCTTTATACAGTCTATGGTGGTAGCAGATCCTCTACAGGTCTAGCATTAGTTCAGAATCTTTTTTAAAGATACACTATGTAACTTTTCTGGAGTGTTTGGAACCTTGTCTGGCAAGTCCAGAATTCCAGAATTTCTCAGATTAATAGTTTAGTGCTTTGATACATTTTTTCATTCTTTGATATATTTTTCCTTTATTTTTACTAATACGGATGGACCATGTTTGTCCATTTTAGAAAAAGTACTGAAAACGTGAGCAATATGAACCTGCTTGTCTCCATGGAGATGTTATTGGTGTTCTTGTAATGTTCTGCAGTATGACAATAAACTTATCTTGCCTCAGCAAAAATATCTAGTTGTAACTGAGGTCTTCAGAGATCTGACTTTCTGTGGAAAATATACAATGTAGTAACATCACCACAGAGATAAGCAGGTGACAAACCCTCCTACAGAAACGTTGCATAGTTCTCCTTTAATAATTATTTAGAACTAATGTAACAATGGTGTATTCACATTTCATTTTGGTCAGTTTAGACCTATATATAATTTTCTTTTACCTCCTTTTGTATGTTCAGTATAATGACACTTTTTACCTGTAGGTTCCATGTTGGTGAGCAGGGCAGATTCAGAGGGCAGGTGGACATCCTGGCGCCCCCTTCTGCCCGTCCTGGAGCCACAGTCACCCTCAGCCTCTCCGTACGGGACATGAGCTCTGTAGACTCCAACTACGCAGTGTCTTACCTCTCTGTGATCCCACCTGTAAGTCTTGCATTCAGACATGGTTAAAACTGAGTTAAAACAAGCTTAGGGTGTTGTTTCAACCAAATTTTTGCAGATAAATAGTAGCAGGTAGAATAAAGAATGACAAATAAAAACAAAGTAATTACCTGTTACTTCTATGGCTCATTTATGCTCTAGGTTATTCAGGATATTCACAATAATTCATTTTCTGAGTGAATCACATTTAAACACAATCTGGTCAGAAATATATGAATAATACTATGAAATACTAAAGTAGTTGTAAGTTCATTATTGGACCATTTACAACACAAATGTCATCATATTAACCAAATCCTACATAAAATTAAGACAAATTTCTCCACTAGTTTGAATAAAAGGCACATGCAATAAATGGTCTGCCTGACTGAAAAATGTTAAAATGTTAAAATGTACTTGAGTAAAATAGTGATACCTAAAGGTTTTCCTTAAGTACAGTTCTTTTTAAAAACTTATACTGTATTACATTCCACCACTGAGTAATATAGTAATTATGATGACAGGCATAGTGATGGGGAACAAGGAAAAATCTGTAATTTTAATCAAGTCGGTTTGGCCGATGCTGAGGAAAAGGGAATGTTAAGATTTGTTTTAGAGCATTTACCAAAAAAATCTCGTAGTCAGAATGAAAATAGTCAGCTATTGGCATTTGGTCTTTTCAAAATCAATTTAAAACAAAACAATTTGAATGTATTTTTGTTCTCGTTTAGGACCCTGACACAGCACCCCCTACCTGCTCCATCACACGTATCCAATCTTACTGCAACACCTCCATCTGCTCTGAATCCAAGTGGAGCGGATCTCTGGCAATATTCGACAGGGGGCGCTCTGGATTAGCCTACATTCAGTTGCACAGTGGCGAAGGTATAGTCACTCTTTACCACAGAGCTCCACTACCGGAGGAAAACCCCAAAATGTATCAAACACACCACCATCGCCACAGGACAAAGTTGCAAATTGGAGACCCACCCTTTAACATTTCTAACTGGGTGCCAAGACCATCCCAGCCCCTTTGGGTGGGCTACACTTCTTCATGCTGTTCCCACCGGGCGGAAATGCTTATTTGGGATGGGGCGGGTAACATGAAGCGGTGCCGTGTCATGTCTGGACAGCAGGGGGCGGAGCGAGACAACAGCATAGAGTTTAGTGGAGCGAAAAGGACAAGTACAAGCTGTGTTCTAATACTAGGACTAGGACTTTTATGTTCTATTTTGGTGAAATGAAGTACTTACTGGACTTATAGTTGTTTGATACTACTGATGTAAATAATAATTTGAAAAATATCAAGATATCACAAATATTGCTCAAATCTGTGGTGAGATGTGTACTTAGTTTGTAGGAGATCTTTAAGCCACAATAAACATTCTCCAAACAGCAATCATCTGGTGCCTTTTAAAAAAATAAAGACATGCTAATGCACAAACATGACTATAGTTAGTAGTAATAGAATAATGCATGTCCTAAGTACCTGTGTGCTTAGGACAGTCAGTAAAAGGGGTGGCTGGAGCTGCAAGCCATCCTCAGAACTTGCAGCCCAAACATGTGAACAAGGTAAATACATGTTACTCTATTGTCTTAAGAAATAACCCAAGAAGTTAATGTGCATGAGAAGACAATATGAACATTGTTGGCTGTGCTCTGTAGCTGTTTGTCTTCACTGATGGAGAAGTAGGAAACACCAAAGAAGTCATAAACCTGGTCAAGTCTAATGCAGGCTCTCACAGGTAAAATACAGCATTGACTGAACTTGTGTTCTGTTTATTCTGTGAATCAAACTTCTTTATGTCTCATAACACATCACAATTGTGATTCATAGAGATTGCTGTTTAGTAAAGAGCCTCATTCATGGATGTTTTCTTAATAAATGTTTCTAACTTCCACTTTAAGGTAAATAATGAGGAAGAGGAGCATGGATCATAGACTGTATGAAGAAGTTGGACAAAGCGAGTATATCGTCACCCATAGTGATCGGTTTCAGTGAAATGATATAAAACTAAAATATAAAATATAAAACTTATAGTCATGTTGGAATTCTCATTTTTGGTTGCATTTTGAGAGTGAAGAACTAAATGGACAATTACCTAAAACAGCTCAGAACAGGTAATGTCTGACACAGCATTGTCTGCATAGAACCTAATGTGATATGTTTATTGCAACAGTAAATAAATAAAAATAATCCCTGCAATTCCCACAATGCACCCAAACCTGATTAGCTCTGCAAAAGCTTGTATGGTTCAGATCTGTGTCAGGATGTCAGCTCTCATCTGAGCGAGGCCTGACAGTTTACGATAAATCAGCCTTATCTACCACTAGTTTGTCCCATTCACTGAGCAGACATTTTGTTTTTGGGCTGAATGTTATGAGCCGTCTGGTCGTGGCTTTGGAACTGACTGTTTACTCTGTAATACCGGGCTAATAACAGGATCAGTTGTAACCTGGTAGCTGTATCAGCTTGTCACCTGTTGCTCTTTACTGCTGTGGGTGTGGTTTGGGCGTGTGTGATGCAGACTGGCTGTGGTCAGTCACTCTTCCCACAGTTCTATGACTCTGTCTCTCTGGCTCTGTTTCTCACCCTGCAAAAGTAAATATCCATCTTACTCCAGCTACAACCTATTTTACGCACCAGAAAGATCAAATGAATGAACTTCTACCTGTTGAAACTTACTTATCTGTTAATACTTACTTGGTTTTCGCCCTGTAAAGGTGTGCTGGAGGGGGAGTTTGGGGTTGCCACCAGGTCAAATCGGGATTTACACAATTGGTGGTCACAGCGCAGAGGCCCCACCCCTCTTATCGGCCTACGTAGCACCACCACAGCAACAGTGTGAACCCTTGGACCCCCTTCCTTCTGCCTTGGATGCTCCTCCATCCCCAAAATTAGCACAACAGCACTTTAGAGTAGCTACTCCCCATTTGAATCATTTTAATGTTTTATCAACATTAAAAGACTGAGGAAGCTCCTCATAAGAGTCTTTTATTAGTGTCTTTACATCAAGGGGCATTCTTGCTAAAGCATCAGCATCACGATTTTCTTTTCTTGGTTGTACTTAATAGTAAAGTGAACATCATTGAGCTCTGTGACCCATCTTGATATTGTTGCATACAGTTTGGCAGTAGACAAATGTAAATGTAGCGGACTGTGGCCAAATTCAGTGAACTTCTCTAATGTGTGGGAGCCATAAGCAATAACACTCGGCTTAACATTGTGTCTTTGGTACAGCAGGGCACCTGGTCCCTTGTGTGAAGCGCCTGTGTGTGATGAGTGAAGTCTGGGAAACCGAACACAGGTGGGTTGAGCAAATAGTTCCTGTTTTGGTGAGATGTAACTGTACTGGCTTTCATTTGTTTTGTCTGTCCCTTTTATGGTTAAGTTCGGGGTCTTTGTCAGCTTTTACTGGGAAGCTTGCTTTTCTGAAAAAATATTTTATGTATTGTTTGTAGTACATAGCAGAAAAAATAGAGTGTTAAAATGAACTCTCACTGAATCAATTTTAACATTTTCTCAGGGTTTTTATGAGTCCAATCAGTTAATCAGTTAATTTAAAATTTTTGGAAATGTTAATTAAGTAGTACTGGACCAAAGTTCCTGTTTAACCCCAAAATCAAGAATTATATTAACATTTTGAAAGTGAACAGATAACAGATTGTTGGGTTATATTGGTTTAGCTGAACAACACATAAAGCAGTTTTATTTTTACACTTCATGTTAGTTAACATTTTGGGGTATAGTAACAACACACTGTAAAGTGTAAATTAAAACAAAAAATAACATATTCAGTGCACGTAAAGCCCTTTTTTCCTTTAAAACATTATAAAATATTAAATGTTGTATAAAACTGGTTCAAACTGGTCTTCTCTTGTGCAACTTTGAAGTGGTGGGTGGCAGGTGCCAAATTAACACAAGGAGAAGTTGAATTAACTACTACCAAATCACTTCTGGCAAATTATCCCAACTCAAACTCCCATTTAACTTTCAAATAGTTAAAATAGTTAAAATCCCCACTACACCACTGCCAGGAACAACTAGACTGACCACAATCACCGCTGTAAAACACAGTTAAATATTTCCAGGTTCAGTTGACCTTTATGGTACAGTAAAGGAATAGAGCAGCAGTGTGGGCGTGTCACTTCTGCACAGGAAACTTTGGTTATAACGACCACAAAGGTGTTCTACATTTTTTACTAGGGGAAGTTTAAACTGGTTCAAACTGGTCAATTAACACTAGGGGAAGTTGAATTAAATACTACTATATCACCTCTGGCAAATTATCCCAACTCAAACTCCCATTTAACTCTCAAAAAGTTAAAATAACATATTTTCTGTTAAAAACAACTCTGAAATATTTTACCCTAAAATTTTAACCATCCAGTTTTTGCTGTGTATAATAGAAGTGTGTATTTTCTGACCTGGTCAACGTTTGTGTTTTGAGCAGGATCAACTCTACTGCCTTCTGCTAATGCTATTCTTCACAAATAGTGCACTTCAGAATTAAAGATGTCATACTCCGTTGGCTTAATTTTCATACCAAAGTCTTTTAGTCGCTGGATAACTTTTCTCACAGCCAGGATCAATGAAGGTTTTGTTGTTTTTTCCAGGTAGGGGATGTCACAGAGCCAATCCAAGCACTCCATGTAGATTAGAAAGGCTGCAGGAGCATTCAGTCGACCGGAGGGGATGCTTATGCACTCATACAGTCCCCAGGGGGTCATGAAAACTGTGAGTGGGCGACTTTCCTCTGACATGAACCCCTGGTGGTTCTCTTTCCCCGGATCTAACAGCTAAAATCAGGAATTACCACCTAATATGTAATGTCCTGGAAATGAGGGATGGGCTGGAAGTTGGGATGGGTTTTCTGTTCAAGTTTCTGTAATCTATGCACAATCTTAAAGTACCATCCTTCTTTACTGGCGAGGAATATAAGGAGTTAAACTTCCTGACCCAGCCTTGTGCAGCATCTTTTCATCTCTTGATAAAGTGTGTGTGGCACTGACCTTCACCTGAACAGTGGCAGTGAGATATGGAGGGTCTCATTTTCACTGTTTGTCTTAAACTCAGTGCCTTGTCTCTTATGTTCATTCCAAAGCTGTTTCTGTCATTTTTTTGAACATTAAAATGCCTTTTTTACTTCTTCTACACTGTTTTAGGCCCTTCACTAAATTTTCTTTATTGACCCCAGTTTTCATGCTTTACCCCAATTCTCACGCCCCTCCTTAGCCCCTCTGTTCTCCATCACTCTCTCTTAGTCCTCCTAAAAATACTTTGCAAACATTAGCAACCCTCTACACTCTGCACTTTACTGGCACTAACGGCCAAGCAATGGCAAAGAGCTGAAATTCAACTGTACGCTTGAACGAGCTGTATGGAAACTTTTCTTGGGGAATGTCATCTTCTTTACACTTGCAATTAAGTTTTCTAACAGTTGAAGCCATTTATTTAACATGACGTGATTTATTGATTTGACAAACTTTTTCTTCCACCAAAAAAATGAACTGAACATTTAACGTTTTTAAGGGCATATTTAACTAAAAATTAAACAAATAAATTAAATACATGGGCTAAACATTAAGACCTCCACCACCACTATACTTGAATTTGGGAAGCTTGCATAGTGAAAACAAACCTTTTCTCTGTCTGATCTGTTTGTGGTCTCTTGATCTAGTTTTTCTCTTTTTTTTTTTCTTTTACAGAAAGTAGAGACCACAAAATCCAACCTCAACCAAAACCAAAGTGCATGGAGCATATCTGCAAAAGCATGTGACTTATCTCACAGGGCCACATATTTAAATATTATATATTCTTTTAAACTATAAGATGGCTATTTTGTAGAAGGAGTAACATACCTCACCTTTATTAAATTCAAGGAGTACATTTTGTACCTTTTTATGTGGAACTCTTTGAAATCTGGTCCTGACTCACTGGTAATTACTGATGTAAAAGTTAAAATCCTACTTCAGAACATTCTTCATTGTTAAATAAATTTTATGCCACACTATGAAACATTTAGTAGCAGTAATAGTAGTAGTAGTAGTAATAGTAGTAGTAATAGTAATATTAATAGTAATAGTAATAGTAATGTTGGCTAAGAAGTTAGTTACTGAGGCTTTACATTCAGCCAAAAAATCCCAAATAAACAATATTAAAACTGATTCAACATGTTTTGACACTTGATTCTGCAGTGGGTTTGTTTGCATTGTTATTTTAGGTCATGAATCCCGTAAAACGTATTTAAATCTTGTCAGGTTCAGTTGACCTTTATGGTACAGTAAAGCAACACAGCAGCAGTGCGCGGGGGCGTGTCACATCTGCACTGGAAACTTTGGTTAAAACAATGACAAACGTGTTCTGCATTTCTTTCAGAGGTAAGACCATGACACAGTATTCTCTTATTGCACTTCACGTTTTAATACTAATATATCACTGATAATATCTCTTTACTACATTTTTTAACATTTTGTAGCCTATTTAATGTTATTCTGTTCAAATCTGCATTGAAAGTTGGACTGGATTTTCACCGCAACACGGGTTACTGCAAACCTCCATTCAAATATGTATTTATATTTGTCTTACAGTTTTGTTTTGTCTTTTAACACAAAGTGAAATAAAACGAAAATGGAGAGGTGTGGATTGATTACACCTGAGAAACAAGCAGGTATGGCTCATGTTACATACTGATGTACTTGAAATACTACTATTACTAAATACTACTACTTTGTGATTTGGGGGAAGAATATTAGTCTACTGTCTGATACTGTCTGATACTACTACTGTCTGTGTTTGTTCAGTTCATCCCTTTAGAATTAAAAGCTTCCATTTGTGTTGTGTGTAGGTTTCAAGTTTTGACCTCTTGTACAGCAGAAACAAAAGAGAGAATACACTGATCTGATACATGGGGATAAAGGGAAACCTCAGGAGAGTCAATGGAGAAAATCAAATTTGATTGTTGATACATTTTAAATGATTAAGCATTGCTTGTATATGATCATAAACATATGTTTACCAAGTGTTAAATATGATCCAAATAAAATAAATAAGTTAAATAAGAACTTAACTTTTGTTATTCAGTCATAAATAATGCTTATTGCATATCCATTTGTTTATATTTGTTCACTTCTTTTTTTTCTAGGCTCCCTAGACTTAGTCTTCTTTAGTTAGTAAGCAGACTACACTCTAAGAAATGAAACACTGGGGATGTTCAAATTACAACAAACATCTGGTTTGTTTTTATGTAGTAATGTTCTTTCCTATATTTAAGTATGAATGTTTTGTTTTATTTAAGTAATAACATAAAGTTTTAAACGATATAACACTATCATGTACATACAATTAACAATGTTGCTTTATTATAATGCAAAAACTTCGCGCACAGCACGTAAAATTCTTGCACATGCGCAGTTCCGCACTTCAACGTCACGTGCAGAGACTTTGCGCTTGAGCTGTTCAGATTTCCGGGGTGCTTTTGTGGACAATCCACGACTAATCTTTGCTGTGACTTGACAAAATGTTGTCTGATAATTTACATTTACATTTTGCCCAGCTCAGAGTATTACTTGCTTGGTCACCTTACGTGGCGGCGCGGTGGCTGAGTGGCAACACTCAGGTCTCACAACAAGAAGATTGTGGGTTCGATCCCCGGGTCTCCCGGGCCTTTCTGTGTGGAGTTTGCATGTTTCCTCCCCGTGTCTGCATGGGTATCCCCCATCAACCAAAAATATGCAACACCCTATGAACAGGGACCATTGACCGTCAGTTCCTCCCTCCTGTGAGCTCACCACCTGCAGAGGGTTGTTACTTAATTAATGGTTAATTAACAATTTCACTTTGATTCTAATTAATGGTGTTTCCTTGAATTCAATAATAAGATAATTTTGCATTTAACTTACCTTATAAGTCTATATGGAAACAACAGCCTTTTGTGGAATCGGTTGCCTTAACATTTTTAATTAAAACCAACATCTCATTTCTTAGAGTGTAAGAACTAAGAGCATTATACGTGTACAGAACATAAGAGTAAAACTTCAACTTTCCTTTGATTTTTATATAAGTCATTCATAATGGCTCAACAAATGTACCTGAAATATGGGCTGAAATGTCCTTTTTAGGCCAAAAATGCTTCTGTATCAGAGCAAGGATGGAACAGCTATTCCATAGCAGAACACTGTGATTGGTCCTTTTCTGTGTTCTGATTGGTTCAGGCAGATACAATCTTAATAAACACAAAGTGAACTTTGTATTGTTATAGTGTATGGTAGTTCAACCCTCAACTGCTAAAAATATTAACTTCTTGAGTTCTTTTTTAATAGAGTAATGTGTGTTTACCTTGTTGACATGTTTCGGCTGCTAGACATCCTCAGAGGATGTCAACAAGGTAAACACATGTGACTGTATTGTCTTAAAAAAGAACTCAAGAAGTTAAAAGTACCCGACAAAATGAACATTTTTGGTGCTAAAATATTATTATAGTACAGAAACATAACCAAACCTCCTCAATAGTTCTAATGTCAGGTGTGTTGTTTGGCGTC
>JACN01085439.1:0-15878 GCA_000787155.1 Scartelaos histophorus | reverse complement strand
TATTTTACTTATTTATTTATTTTATTTACTTTGCGCCTGTCTAATCTAACGTTGTCAGATTGTTTGTATCATATAAATAAGCTTTAAAAAAATAATAAAAAAATAATAATCTGACTCTTCCGTGGGGGGCGGAGGGGCGGAGGGGCATCGCGGGTTTTCCATGGAAGGTGCTAGAACAAACGCACCACCACCTCCCGGCTTCTACACATCCCTCCGCCGTGTTACCAAGACCCCAGCAAAAAAACACATTTATTCCCAAGTAAACACATTTTCCGCACGTTTAATATCCTAAATATGCGTGTAAAATCAAATCCCTACTTCAAATTGACCGTTATGTTAAAATACTTCGCGTTTCTACTTGTTATAATCAAGCAGTACGCATTAACAGGTGCATTCGGTTGGCTTTAACCTTGTTTGGTTGAAAATATGACTGAATATAACAACATTTTGGCCAAAAATGTGAAATAGCGTAATTTGTTGTTTCTTATTCTTTGTCTTCGCGATTTTCAATGAAAAGATGTTCCGGTCCGGGCGAGCTCTCTTACAATCTTGGTGTTTCGATCGGAGGCTGCACTTGCTGTTGACGCTTGAAATCTTGAAAAAAAAAAATAGCAAACAATAAATATGTGGTTTTATCTTTATTTCCGCAATGGTGACGAATGGGAATAATTAACAGTTGTGTCTTCTTCAGTACAGAACAAGAAACTAAGACAAAATCTGTAATTACTGCTGCTTGTGAGATAAACTGTACAAATAAACTAACTTAAATCATATTCCTTATCCTAACACATCGCAGAAGTAACCAAAACCAGCTATTCGACAACCTTTATTCGTTCCCTGATCACATCTTAAGCCGTTATAATTAATTTATTGTCAAAATCGTTGTAAATAATGGACGAATGAGGGGCGTAGTACCGGCACACGGACGAAATGCCTAGAATTTAAAACCGGGCGGAAGGATATGCCTGCCCACCGAGAGCCATGTGTATAAAGATTCGGGTCTATTTAACGGAAGTCTCTTTCAATTTCCCTGCGTCAGAGAGCAGAGGGATAACGCTTTGGTCCCATTTTATCTAAGAAAAAGCAACAAAAAAAGAAACAAGGTATGTCCATTTTACGCGTTTTGATTTCCTCGCAGTGTAACGTGTATCAGATTGTCTTGTTGATGTTAGAAATTCGTCCGATCGCGAATAACAAATGTCAGATTAGCGTGTTAATGTCGATTTGGAGAGAAACAAACGTCATTTGGCAGGTGTCTTAACCGTAACGTCTGTTTTTGTTAACATCTATGTGTAAGCGATCCAAAATTAACGAGGTGTTAAAGTCATCACCGGGAGATTGGGATGCGGCACTGCAGCAGGGTGGTCAGGATGGGTCCAAGCCCATCAAATGAAATGTAGTCGATCATGCATTATTTAACTTGATCTTAAATCTGTTTTCTACTTCGTACTTATAAATTATTAAGCTAAAAATGTCCGTGGTGTTCGTTTTTGTAAATGTTTAAATCTGGCAAAGAACTAAAATGACTAAAATTGTAGCGTGTTAATTTTCACACTGCTTTTAAATTGGCTATACGTTTCAATAATGGTGGTATAATGTCTCCATTATAAACCTTTCTAAATGTTTAGTGTATCCCGGCCCGTGTGGTTGTCAGGCAAGTTATGCAACCTCGTGATCGTGCTAACCTTCAGAAGCACGCGGCCTGCACTGAGTGGCCTCCCGACACTTTTGTGCCTCCACATCACCGATTATTCACGTTAGTAACTGTACAGTCCGTTTGGTGGTTTTTGGATTCTTATACCGGCTTCTTTACTTTCATTTCTGATCCTGAAACACGTGCCGTGGACTCCATTGTCTGCCTACTTACGCCATGTTGGATCTAGGCCACTTCCGCCTATCACCGTAGAACCGGTTTACTGGCGCTTTACGGCTTTATAGGCAATAATAAACCTTTTACCTGGGCTTAAATTCTAATATAACCCAATGAAAATGGACTAGAAATATCGTACTAGTGCTTGGTTATAATTGTCTTTACAAACGTAGATTCAGTGCAATGCGGGTGGCATGCAGCGTGTTCTTATCCATCTGATCTGGGACTTTTGTTGACAGATGCCTGCCGATGAAGCAATGGAGCCAGAGACCTTTGCCTTCCAGGCTGAGATCGCTCAGCTCATGTCCCTCATTATCAACACCTTTTATTCCAACAAGGAGATCTTTCTCAGGGAGCTCATCTCCAACGCCTCTGACGTGAGTTTTGTCAGCACCTACAGTTTATCAAATTTGCATACTGGTTTTCATAATCTGTTTTGTTTTTTCTTCAGGCTTTGGACAAAATCCGTTATGAAAGCTTAACGGACCCAGCCAAGTTGGACTCTGGCAAAGATCTTAAAATTGAAATCATCCCTGACAAAGAAGAGAAGACCCTCACAATAATTGACACTGGGATTGGAATGACCAAAGCTGACCTCATCAACAACCTGGGAACTATCGCCAAGTCGGGCACCAAGGCCTTCATGGAGGCGCTGCAGGTACAGTAGACTCTACTCCGTGTCCATGCAAGATTATACCAGGGGCTGTGCAGTTTGTCCTAAGTCTCTGGCTCGTCTCAGGCTGGGGCAGACATCTCCATGATCGGGCAGTTTGGAGTGGGTTTCTACTCCGCCTACCTCGTAGCTGAGAAAGTGTCTGTGCTGTCCAAACACAATGACGACGAGGCGTACCTGTGGTCCTCCTCAGCTGGAGGCTCCTTCACCATCCAGCCTGGTATGTACAGAACCTCCAATGTCTTGCACACTAACATTGTGATATTTGCATTCAGAATTGTAGTGGACTAACTTTCTTTATCCTTTTTGGTCCAGTTTCAGGAACAGAGTCCATTGAACGTGGTACAAAGATCATTCTGCATTTGAAGGAGGATCAGATGGAGTATGTTGAGGAGAAGAGAATCAAGGAGATCGTAAAGAAGCACTCGCAGTTCATTGGCTACCCCATCACCCTATATGTAAGTGTCTCTACTGGAGGGCTAGTGTTGGGAAAGCTATGGTATTAAGAACTGGAACATTTTAATTGCCAATAGTATTGTCCAACTAGTAATCAAAAGGCCACAGTATAATGCACATAGAACTCAAGCTGGTTAACATTAACAAGCTTAGATTTCTTTGACAAATTGTGCATTATAGCCTTAATTGCAGACTCAAGACACTTTCTTATTTCCGTAGTTTGGGTTAGGATTTTGTTGGGATAATTTGAAACCCCAACTGCCTCTTTATAATTCTAATCTGAATAACCCGATATCCTTTTGGCAACCGCACACTATTCAACACTTCATGCATTGTCAGAAGGAGGTGAACAGCCTGACCTTGTAATTTTCCCAACAGGTGCAGAAGGAGCGCGAAAAGGAGGTGAGCGACGACGAGGCTGAGGAGGAGAAGGAGGGTGAGGAGAAGGAGGGAGAGGAGGGGGACGCGCCCAAGATCGAGGACGTGGCCGACGACGAGTCTGGTGACAAGAAGAAGAAAAAGAAGATCAAGGAGCGCTACACCGACCAGGAGGAGCTGAACAAGACCAAGCCCATCTGGACCCGCAACCCCGACGACATCACCAACGAGGAGTATGGGGAGTTCTACAAGAGCCTGACCAACGACTGGGAGGACCACCTGGCTGTGAAGGTGAGTGGGACAGCAGGGGGTGGAGGGAGGGCTTTTATAGTGTCTGTTTTTTTGGGAACATGGGAAGTTTAAAGGTTAAAAATTATCTGGCTTAATATTTGTGAAAATGTGAGAAAATCCCTTAATTTGGGAATATGATTTACAATTTTTCAGCTAATTCGATAGGCCTACACATTCAATATTCTCCATTCTTAAACTTGGAGTGTGTAATTTGGCCTGTGTGTGGGCTCGGAATCACGAGGTCCCCAAACAATAAAGGACTCAAGATATGATATCACAGTATAGTGATGCGTGATAATCTATTGCTCACGGTACTCAGTGTTTTGAGAACCAAATACATTTTAGCAGTAATTCCTTCAGTATGTAGAGTGTTGCATAAACAAGTTTCTTTCTACTAAATGAGTAGAAAAATACTCTTTCTGATCTACTTTTATAGTGAAGGCCAGTGCTCAAGTGATAATGAGCTGCGCAACAGACCTGTGCTCTCGAACTTTCTGAATCTCACTTGCATGACTAGAAGAAAATTTGAACACTAGTTGCCATAAATGCTGACTAAATTAAAAAATGTATGTTCCTTTGTCAGCACTTCTCCGTGGAGGGCCAGCTGGAGTTCCGTGCCCTGCTCTTCATCCCCCGCCGCGCTCCCTTCGACCTGTTTGAAAACAAGAAAAAGAAGAACAACATTAAACTCTATGTGCGCAGAGTCTTCATCATGGACAACTGCGAGGAGCTCATCCCAGAGTACCTCAGTGAGTGGAGCAACACACATGATGACTGTCCTTTCAAACTTCTTGGGTTTCTTCATGAACTCACTTTTTTTTTAGATTTCGTCCGTGGTGTGGTGGACTCCGAGGATCTGCCCCTGAACATCTCCAGAGAAATGCTGCAGCAGAGCAAGATCCTGAAGGTGATCCGCAAGAACATCGTCAAGAAGTGCCTGGAGCTGTTCGCTGAGCTCTCAGAGGACAAGGACAACTACAGCAAGTTCTACGAGGCCTTCTCCAAGAACATCAAGGTACAGCCTCCTGTTGGGGAGTCAAACAGCTGTTGTGTGGGCAGATGAGGGAAAAAATTAAGCATAATATTTGGATAACTCCTATTTGGGGCGGGGTGCATGTCTATTGGTAGAATGTTCACCTGTTGCCATGGTGACATAATTGGTGAGCATTGGCCAACAGTTTTAGTTTTTTTCCCTAAAATTTGGCTCTGTTTGCAACTCACTGTAATTATATGTGAGAGGAACATGTTTTACAGCATAAATGATCTTTCCTGTTGTAGTTCCCACTAAATCTGTTCTTCCTGGTCAGATTTTGTTGAAATAAAACTTGTAGCCTCCAGACAGAACAGTATGTACGATTATCACATGCCAAGGGAATGTTGATGACAAAAGCTGCAAAGTATCAATTTATTTTTTTAAATGACTTCTGCCTCAAATGGTAAATCTTGTAGCTGTTTCTTCATTAATTCCTTTGTCCCTTCACAGCTGGGCATCCACGAGGACTCTCAGAACCGTAAGAAGCTGTCAGAGCTGCTGCGTTACCACAGCTCTCAGTCCGGAGACGAGATGACCTCCCTGAACGAGTATCTGACCCGCATGAAGGAGAACCAGAACTCCATCTACTACATCACAGGTCAGTCTTACACACTTATTTTTGTAGAACTCAACATCACAACTGCAGTCATGTCACAAAGTCTGTAGGGCTGTTGTAGTTAATTAGTGTTTTGTAGACTTAAAAATAAAAATAAAAATGACAAGTTCTCTTCTTTAAAATCCAGTATGAATTGATCTTCATAAGACCTTTCTTGTCCTGACCATCTATGCATTATTTATATGATGCGGACAGTGCATAATGAACATCTGCTATAATCATATTTACACTGCAGTTGCAAAGATTCTAACTGTTTTCTACAATTTAGCTGCAGAAATGTTTTTTTCTTTAACAATGTCGTTAGTCATATTCAGGGTGATGGTTCTGACGTAAATGGCTCTAACCTCTAACGCTGCTTTCAGGTGAGAGCAAAGACCAGGTGGCCAACTCTGCGTTCGTGGAGCGTGTGCGTAAGCGCGGCTTCGAGGTGCTGTACATGACCGAGCCCATCGACGAGTACTGCATCCAGCAGCTCAAGGAGTTCGACGGCAAGAACCTGGTGTCCGTGACCAAGGAGGGTCTGGAGCTGCCGGAGAACGAGGAGGAGAAGAAAAAGATGGAGGAGGACAAGGCCAAGTTTGAGAACCTGTGCAAGCTCATGAAGGAGATCCTCGACAAGAAAGTGGAGAAGGTATGTGCACCAGACTGGAGGAAAAATCAGGTTTAACTTCACATTAACTAATTTCAACTACAGATTACCACATGTTAAAGGAACACGCTGTACTTTTTTTCCTTGGTAGTAACTGAAGTTAGCCACTCATTTGATAAGGTGGTTTTTTAAAGAAATTGCTTTGATCACCGTGCATAAAGTGTTTATAGTGTAATCTCATTTGAAACGTTTAACATGTGGTGGTGACTATTAAATCGAACACAACTGATTTCACAGGGCTGGTCATAGATTTGTCCTGGTGAGTTTATCGTCAGCCTTGTGTCAGTGTTTTGCAATGTCTGGAGAAATGTTTTGAGACGTTCTATTTAAGACGATGACTGGAGCTCAGCGGTGACGGCCCATCCTGGTTCAGAAAGTAAATTTGCCATAGTTTTTCTCAGACAACAGCTCTGTGGTAACAAATCGCTGTTTATTGAGAAACGGACTTTAAAGGGTTTTAACTTGTCACAAACCTAGAATTTAGGTTTTTAAATCTGAACTTTTTAAATATTTACTGGGAAAAATGAATGGAAATTTTACTTTTGGAACCAGAGCAGACTTTGCAGTGGGCTCGACTGTTGAGCGTGTGTGTTCTTAAAGTCTAGTTTACTAATGAGCATTTTGGACCATTTTACAAATCTGGCTAAATGAAGTGTTCACTAACATTTTGTGTGACATGGTTTTCAAAAAATATGCAGACATTTATAATGCATTGTCAGTTTTTAGATATTTTGAATGTTTTTGGCTTTTTTTCTGTACAACTTGCTGTGCTAACATTGATTTTTCTACTTACCTGCTCAGTCTGTTCAACCATCTCCTCACCTTTGCCCTCCTCTCCACAGGTGACTGTCTCCAACCGTCTGGTCTCCTCCCCGTGCTGCATCGTCACATCCACCTACGGCTGGACGGCAAACATGGAGCGCATCATGAAGGCCCAGGCCCTGCGCGACAACTCCACCATGGGCTACATGATGGCCAAGAAGCACCTAGAGATCAACCCAGACCACCCCATCATGGAGACGCTGCGGCAGAAGGCCGAGGCCGACAAGAACGACAAGGCTGTGAAGGACCTGGTCATCCTGCTCTTCGAGACGGCGCTGCTTTCCTCAGGCTTCTCCCTGGACGACCCCCAGACCCACTCCAACCGCATCTACCGCATGATCAAGCTCGGACTGGGTAAGGGCCACTGGGATTTCAGATGGTTGGGCTGTGATGGTGACCCATTGTAGAATTTGATTTTATTTAGAAGTTTTTATTCCATCTGTACTGGGGCAAAAAAAACTACAGTCCCAAACAACTGTCTAAACACAGGATTTAACAGTGTGAAATCCCTGGTAGTTTAGTCAGTTTGTACCTCAAATATAGAAAATATACAAGAGGATGGGAGCTGACAGGTGTGTCTATGCTCCTCTGGGGGTCACACTCAGACAGGGTCATAGTTTAGGTTTGTGCACTTGTGAATCTGACCCTCCTGTGACACTAGCTTCACGTTGTAACCCCGTGTCCTGTGCAGGTATCGACGATGACGACATGCCCACAGAAGACACTCCCTCCGCCGCCGTCCCTGACGAGATCCCACCACTGGAGGGTGACCTGGAGGAGGACGCTTCTCGTATGGAGGAGGTCGACTAAGCCCCGCCCCCGTCAGACATAACTGTTCTATTCACATTCTACATAAGTCATTCCTTTTTTGTGATGGACCAATGTTGGAGCGTTCTCTGGACCATACGCACTGTTTGGCTGTAAAGTTCATTTGTTTTACCCTGCTGTTGCACTGAGTTTTAAGCTGGAGCGGAGGAGATGGAGAAGGTACATTCCAGAGGAGAGGGCAGTCTGCTCATGTGCTACGCCGCCCGCTGCATGGACGACTGGTCATTGGCCTGAGCCCAGGCACTGTCTGTATCAAGTCTTTGTTTTGCAGAAAATTAAAAAGATCTAATACCCTTAAACTTCTGACTTCTCATTACTATTACAAGACTGAAAACCTATGAGGTACCTGGAGGGTACACGGGGCAACCTGAAATACAGTTCTCAACCATTAGCTCTGTTTATTAAAAGAGTTATGTGACACTTGGCTTTCTTTCATTCAAAGATGCCTCAAGTCAAATGGTGTTTAAACTGTCCTGTGCACTTGAGTCATACTTGATAATCTGGACTGATGTTAAAACTGTCCACTAGATGGAGCTGTGACGTCACTGTTTGACTGGTGCCGCTATGACAAAAAATAAAATGTTTATTCATCAGCTATAAGTGGAATACTTGGAATGGAACATGGGTGTATAATTAAGAGCTGAGAAGTGTTTTTATTTGTGTAGGACTGTACGTTTGTACCAGTGAGCAGTGCCACTTTACTGGAAATTGTGTGTGTTTGTGTGCGTGTGTGTAGTATGTGTAGTATGAGTTGACTCATAACATTTTTGTTATTTGAATCTATTTCTATGACTAAATGTTAAGAAACTGATTATATGTTTCAGTGTCTGGAGGTGTAGAAAATAACCATATATGAAAACACAATTTGATGCAGTATTTAAATGAGATAAATCATAACAGGAGATACAATGACTAAAATATGCACTAGATCTTTTTCGGTGTGTTAGAAAAATTGTATTTCTGTGCTGTGCCTGCCCCACACTACCAGCTCAGTCCTTGTTATATATCTCTATAATACTCCCTACAACAGATATATAGCCAGACTGCAATTCATATCTTGATCTACAGCCTCATATCTCTTCCATATTTTGGGTTATTCCTGAGTATGGTTTGTATGGAGACTCTTAAATGAACCAGATCAAGTAGGCGACCAGAACGTATATTTGTAGATTTTATCAAACCCAATGCAAAACTGTGCCAGTGTGGGACTCATTCTTGCAGTTACCGTGCTGTGACACAATAGTGGAAGCAGTGGGGTTCAGATGTACAGTGAGCCACACGAGGGCAGCAGCTGTGGTCTGTGCTCGTGGAAACAAACACTGTGTTTGGTTCCTGTGAGAACAAAAGTGTTGGTGGAAAGAGGTGACACAGCTTCAGTCACCGGTGAATTATTCAGGTCATGAAGCTTTTAGAAGCAAAATGAAGCTATAACAAAGTGTGTTTGCCTTTTTCCCTTTTCATTCATTAATCTGAGCCCTAGACTGGATGAGACTAGATGTTCATTAGTTTGATAGAAAATGTCCTTACATTTAGTGGAAGCTTGCATCTCCACAAACCCGACTCTTACACAGCCCAGAGTCTTCCTCCTTTTTTTTAATGGAAGTGTTGCTCTTTTGGCTATAACCTTTACACTTTCTAGCTCCACGGTGCCACCTCCACAAAAGTACATTCTACATATTGAAGTAACGGTTTAAAAATGCACTTTTAGAGTCAATTTCACATATTTTCAGAAGTGTAATACGTAGTTTTCTTGATTTAAAAAAGCCCTTTCTAGACATTATTATTGGTGAATCTTTGCTTAAAAACTAAGGACTACTTTTGGTGATTGTGAACTGATTTATTCTCACGGTCAGACTAGGATTTAAAGCCGAGATCAAACTGATATAAGGTCTGTGGAGTGTGTGTTCTGGTCCTTTCCTCAAGTACTTTTTTCGATGTACATGTTGTTATGACCACCGTAAAAGTCATTTGGAGGCTGTGAGTCAGTCAAACACACACACACACACACACACACCCCACCCTCACCATTTCCACTGCTACAGTAACAGTGTGGAGGTCCCCAAGGCCAAAGGGCAAAGTGGAGTCAGAACTCAACCTGAAAACCGCTCAGTCGATTCCAACCGCAGCCTGACAGACACAAGTCCACTCTACAAGTCCTACGGGGACTTTTACTGCCAGTGCTGCTCTTATGACCAATAAACGCCCGGTTATGAGTCTTATCCCGGGTATGGAAGTGCTCTGGACATGGGAAAAGCAGGATACTCATGTCCCAGTGCAGGAATCACAGTCTCCTGGATATTTATCCCGTTTTCTGTGGTAAATATGGCACAGACATGAAGCTAAACATGTAGAAACTTTGATAACTTCAGGCTTTTTAACATGTTTCTATCACCAAAAAAAAAGGACACAACATTTGAAAAATACAACACAGAGTCACAGAATCAGTTTAGTTTAAGAGCAGCACAAACTAACACAGAAGTTTAGACTGAAGTTCTGTAAACTGGCTTTATTTGGTTTAAAACTATAGAATATTATTACTTAAAAAGCCTTCACTGCAAATTTTTCAAGATTTAAAACTTATTTCAGGTTTTTCATTGTTTTCAGAAAATCTCAGAACTACTTACTAGTTCTGAGACTGATTCATTCTAGTCTAGAGGTCGTTTATTTTAAGAGAACTTGCCAAGTAAAATGATCTTGCAGCCTGGACACATAATTTCACTACTTTTAAGTCATTTTTTGATAGATTTAAGTGTTTATATCTTACATTTTGGTCAGAGTTTGAGTCGTTTTGGGAAAGTAAATGCTGCTTCCATTTTTCTTACTTGAGTTCGCACGTGCTCAGTGCAGCGACAGTTTTGAGGAATCAGGATCCTGCATCTACGGGCCACAGAATCATGAAAACTCTGAGAAAAACCCAGTGAGAGTCTGACATATCCAGGAGACTGAAATCAGGATAAAAACTAAAACTTAAAAACTAAAATCAGCCTGTAAACGCCCTCAGTGACGTCACAACATCCTATTTATGAATATTATTTAATAAAGATGGGGGCAAAATTAATATTGTTTGTATTGTAATCTAGTCATTTTGTATTTCAACAGAACAAATGACAGTTTATGTCTTTTTTTTACTGTTGGCAGGGATCAGATTGGTCAAAAATAGAGACACCAGGGACATTTCTTGTATAAAACAACTGGTTTTGGATAAATCTGCAGGGACACGGGGCACATGGCTCAAAACTGGGACTGTCCCGGGTCAATAGAGACGTCCAGTCACTCTACAAACTAGAATAGCAATTTGACGCATTAACATTACTATAATTTTGTTTTGTTTGAGCTTAACTAAAGATAATTAACAAAAAATTATTACAGTAACAATAAAGTCACTATCAACAGCAAAACATACAGAAAAATCAGACACTGGGTTAAACTCTGAATGGACAAATGAGCAAAACAAGTAGCACAGCCTCAGCAGCCAAACCTCCTCCACTGGCACAGCCCCTAAAGGTCAAGGGTCGCAGACAGGCCCTTGTGGTTTCAAACAGGCTTCAGACACCCTCACTTGACACAGACGAGCCAGAGACTGCGTAGGAATTCAACATAAAAAAGGACCCGCGTGTGAAATGGCTGATAACAGGGTCGCGCCGGCAGGGGAATACCCGACTTTAATGTCAACTTGTAAAAAAAAAATTGTGATTTGAAACGGTTTTAAAGTGTGACGCAGTGAAATAGTACGTCACATTCTGGAGGCGGAGAGTCAAGTCAAGGCAGTTCTGCGGAAATACAAAGTTAAAACCATAATTCCAAACGTTTCCGATGAGATTTAGATACGTCTAATGTCGCAGTGTGGAAGATCATAACTAAAGGCCAAATAAGAGTCAGGTCTGTGGAGACGCGAGCTCGTTTACGATAAGCTCTAGTCTCACAAAACCAGAAGACGTTTTGGCTGCTTTGGTGGTGGCAACTCTGACAAAATCTGGGAAAACTGAGAAAACGCTGCAGTTTTCTTCAACTAGATGTCACTGTATCTTTCTTTTTTCCTTCCTTTTATAAATTGCCTGTTCATTTTTGTGTTATAATTTGTATAATTTGGAAAACGCTGCGACCGAATCGAGTTTTATCACATGCCCAGTGTTGGTAACTACACCAGATGTTTCCAGTGTCTTAACATGAATACAGCCTATAAACAGAAAAAAGTATGATTAAAAAAATAAAGTTACATATTATGGCTTTAAGTTTGCAAGAAAAAAATAAAAGAAAAAAATACTAAACTAAAACTATAAGCCATATCATATCATATCATCATAATTGCATAAGTAATAAGAAACACAAAGTAATAAGAAACACAAAAAAAAACTCCCCCCAAAACTGAAATTATGGCATTTTAAGGAAATTTTTAAGCATTTTTAAGGAAAACTTGCAAAAAGCAAAAAGTGACTTAGGCGATTATTTTAGGAAGGTGACGATATTGTAATGTTATCTCCTCAAAAACATGGAATTGTGTAGTTTTATTCACACATTTTTAAGTAATTCGTTATTATAACTCTACATTTTCAAAGATCAAAATGCCGTGTTCCACCTGGTGATGTCATGCAGTGGTAGTTTTCACTTTTGTTCAGAGAAATTTGCAATTCAAGCGCTGAAATCATCCAAATGACCAGTGAAGGTGCACGGTGGAGCACTTCCTGTATCACCTCATGACATCACAAGGTGGAACAGTGCGTTTTCTGTTCTGTTTTATATGCAGAGTTTGTGTGTTAAACGTGTGAATGAAACAGAACAACTCCAGGTCTGTTTGTGATGAGAAAACATGATAAAATACATCAAAAACAGCTTTAACTTTACATTAGACACAAAATCTGCAAACACCTTTTTAATTTACTTGAGTGTTTTATTATTTTAACTCCGACAAAATATTAAAACAAGTTTCCGAACACACTTCATGTCTTTTTAATGCACTGTGTCCCCCCGTCTCCCAAACATTCACATGTGAAGAGAGTCTTAGAAAAGTCCATAAAGAATTTCTTAAAGTTATATTTACAAGGATTTAGTAAAACGTTTAGTAAAATCTGAAGCAAATAAAATGTGAAAATGATGGTTTTATGGTACTTAAACGAAGAAATACTGTCAGGACGAGGAGTATACTCAAACAGTCCAAATAAAAGAAGTAAATGTAAACGTGTGCATCTCAATAAACTCATTTTACTTTATATTTACTTTATTAAACAAAATGGATTCTTCAAAAACGCTCTGTTCCAACTTGTGATGTCATGAAGTGGGAGATTTTTACAGTTTTACCTTTAAATCAGTAGAAATGTAATGGAGAACTTTGAGTATCACCACATGACATCACAAAGTGGAGCCGCGTTTTCAGTTTGAGAAAAGAACTCAGGCTAAACTCAACATTTTAACACAGATCAGAAAATAATGTCAAATATTCTAATTCTAATGTCAAATATTGTGCGTTTTGGATGTTGAAATTTGATTAAATAAAATATGTTTACTTAATATTTAATTTATTGAGATGCACTTTTGTGTAGAAACATAAATATTGGAATTTTATATTAATATTGCATGGATACATATATATTAAAAACAAAACGGATAAAAACTGTAAACAATACATGGGTTAAACTAACAGTGTTACAGTAAGCAGTGTGTGTGTGTTGTAGCTTTTCAAAATAAAGCTCACATTAAGTTAAAAGGCCTCTGGGTTTCAGAATAAGATTTTTGAAGAAGACATATTATGCTTTATTCTCGTCTTTTAAATACTTAAAATAATGAAAATATCTATATTTTACCTTTATAATGGTTATTTCATGTTTTGGAACTAAATGAATGAGTCGTGTGAAAAACTCAGTCTTGTGCAACCATTTAGTGAGCAAGTCTGAAATAGAAAAAATAATTATATAAAAAAATGTAACCGTTAGGAATCATTACCAGAATGATGCTAGCATAGCCGTTAGCTCAGAAATGATAAGCTAACACGTGGACCTAAACACAGATTAACATTGCGGTTTTGGACCTGGGTCATTATTTGCTGAAGACAATTTCTATGGATAAAGTGAATGAGACCAGTCCTGGTTTAGACCTGGTTTAGACCTGGTCCAGTCCTGGTTTAGTCCTGGTTTAGACCTGGTCCAGTCCTGGTTTAGTCCTGGTTTAGACCTGGTCCAGTCCTGGTTTAGTCCTGGTTTAGACCTGGTCCAGTCCTGGTTTAGTCCTGGTTTAGACCTGGTCCAGTCCTGGTTTAGTCCTGGTTTAGACCTGGTCCAGTCCTGGTTTAGTCCTGGTTTAGACCTGGTCCAGTCCTGGTTTAGTCCTGGTTTAGACCTGGTCCAGTCCTGGTTTAGTCCTGGTTTAGACCTGGTCCAGTCCTGGTTTAGTCCTGGTTTAGACCTGGTCCAGTCCTGGTTTAGTCCTGGTTTAGACCTGGTCCAGTCCTGGTTTAGTCCTGGTTTAGACCTGGTCCAGTCCTGGTTTAGTCCTGGTTTAGACCTGGTCCAGTCCTGGTTTAGTCCTGGTTTAGACCTGGTCCAGTCCTGGTTTAGTCCTGGTTTAGACCTGGTCCAGTCCTGGTTTAGTCCTGGTTTAGACCTGGTCCAGTCCTGGTTTAGTCCTGGTTTAGACCTGGTTTAGACCTGCTTTAGACCTGGTTTAGAGTTAATCTATGTAAATGTAGTAATAGTTAAATCTGAGACAGTAAAAAGCAATAAAAGTTATTTTTAACATAACATGTCTCTCCAAGCTCATTTAGACGATTAAACCAAAACCTGTTGCTTCTGTGAATGACCAAACAACCGATTCAATTAAAATATGTAAATGTAAATGACAAAAATCTATGTTTGAAGCGTTTAACTTTCAGGCACTCAGACTCCTCCTTAAAAAGCACGTTGACCTCTTCCAGTACTGTAAAATCCCTTTTTTTTGTACCGTTAAAGGCGCACTGTGTAACCTTTCTGGTGGAGGGTCCGTCACCCGCTTGTTTCCATGGAGATTTACCGTTTTGCCTTGATTATTCCACAGTACAGAAATAAACTTGAAGGTATTTTTGAGCTAAAAAACCAAGGAAATACTAGCAGGTTTAATGCTCTAGTAGCTTTAATGCTCTACTGTGAAACATCATCTCCATGGAGACAAGCGAGTATCAGACCCTGCACCTGAGAAGTTCCACAGAGCACGTTTCAAGTAACCAAATAAAACGAGAGGGGTAGATGCCACCAAAAACGTGGCTTGAGTTCACTTTTTAGCATTTGACTTTTTACACTTTTTGTGCCATGGGCTGCACCGATCTGCGACTGGCCTTCATCCGACTCCGCGCGTACACCCGTAAAAACAGCGCCAGGAAAACCGTAAAAATCCCGAATCCCCCGATGGGCGTGACGGCGTGTCCGTAGAGGAAGCAGGAGAGGAGGATGGCGATGGCCTGGCGCAGCGTCATGATGATGGTGAACACCGCCGCCCCGAACTGGTTGATGGTGTAGAATATGAAGAGCTGCCCGCACGCCGAGCACACGGACAGCAGGACGGCGTGGAAGGCGAACTCCGAATGTCGCACCATGAAGGAGAGCGATTCGAAAAACGCGCCCTGCTCCAGCAACGACCCCACGGTGAAGAGACACGAGAAGAGGTTGACGCCGAACATCATCTGCACCGACGACATCTTGTATTTGAAAAGATTGTCCTGCCAGTTGGACGTGAAACTGTCGAAAACGATGTAGCCGGCGAGGATGATCACGCCGCTGAACGTCGTCACCGTCGAGGGGTGTTTGTTGGTCGAGCTCGAGAGGAGAAACATGCTAACGCCCAGCGAGATCAGCACGGCGGTGAGGTATTCCCAGTACTCGTAGCTCTTTTTGGAGATGAGTTTCCCCATGAGCATGACGGGGATGACTTTGGACGCTTTGGCCAGGACCTGCGTGGGGAAGCTGATGAACTTGAGCGCCTCGTACTGACACCAGCTGCTCATGATGTTGGAGAGGGAGGCGAAGGAGTATTTGTACATGGGGGCGCCGTGACGAGGCTGCTTGAAGAGGAGGCACCACAGGCCCGACACGGTGAGCGCCAGGATGCGGTTCATGAACACCAAGAACTGGGAGTCCTTGAAGCGCTCGCCCTCGTCCTCCGGGGACTGGCCGCCGTACGAGCGGGTCATGACGCGCTCCTGGAGGACGCCCCAGGTCAGGTACGACGCCTGGTGGAAAACACACGAGGAGTTAGTGTGTATGGAAGATCATCTGTTCCATTAGATTTTGAATTTGAAAT
>KN507372.1:2989-19853 GCA_000787155.1 Scartelaos histophorus | reverse complement strand
TACAAAAATAAATTGAATTGAATCATATCATATGATAAAAAATTGTAGCCATTTTTTGTGGTCTTGAATTAGTACATCAATCCATATCCTTCAAAATAATATAACAGCTGTAAAACAATATCATTTACATCATTTATATTTATCTTGTTGACAGTAATAGTAATTATAGTATTTAGAACAACAAAAGTGTGGACAACTTGTATATTATATGTTGACATCCTATCAAACGCGTGGGGTTCATTTTCCTCCGAGAAGAATAAAATGGAAAATGGCTACTCTCTTTGACGTCTTATCTTCACGAATGGTATATTTAATTTGTCATATGAATGGTGAGCTGCAAGTCTCCGCTTCCTTCATGATACCCACATAAACATAACATATTAGTAATTGCACGTTGCAGCCCGCTGGTAGTATTGAACCAGCATGGCTTTTTCCTTCCTTATTGTTATTATGACTCTTTCTGATTGCTTTCCATTTACAGGCATAATCACCGCTTTGTTAATTACAGGAATTTTTCAGAGCCAGTTCATTACGAGCAGCATTTTCCATTTTTTTTTTTTTTACTTTTTTTTCTTTATGTTACCGTCTGAATGACACTTTGCCTATCTGCACTCTAATACCCACACATGCTGCCTGTTGGAGCTAATTGTGTGACTTCTTGACCATTTTAACATGCAGATATAATTACATACACTCCAGTTTGTTCAGCGTTAGTGTCTTATCCTCTCACACACCCACGCGCTGTATATGAAGGTCAGTGGCTCGCCTGTACGCTTACATAAATCTACGCAGCATATGGAGAGACAGGAAGTCAGGTGGGAATGCTGGCTACCCGTTTGTGAGACGAGGAGGAGCTTCACAGCACGAACCCACTTTCAATCACCTATGGACAGGTTACGCGTTATTGCATGGCCGATTAGCATTTGAATAAGATAAACCGCGAGGACTCCGTAACACTGGAGAGTATTCTGGCAGACGTGCTTCATTGTGCACATTATTTTTGGATTTTAATATTTTCATCCCTTTTCTTTGTCTGTGCAGGTCTCCCAGCGCTTGTTGTAGCAGTTTCAGTGGGTTTCACCAGAGCCAGAGGTTACGGAACTGCCAGCTAGTGAGTGACTCCCACCTCCATAAATAAGTGTTTTCCTCTCTCATGCTGTTTTCTTCTCTTTCGTCTCCGTGGTAACATATGGTCAAACTATAATGGAAGCAATAAAAAGACTAATGCGCTCAAGGAATAAAACTAAAATCAAACACAGTATAAGAGAACATGTTTGCGAACAAACGGCAACTCTAGAGTACATTGTCAGCACCTAGATAATATCATATAGTATAGAATGGTTATTATATCAGTTTATCAAGTGGTGTCCAAAGGTGTTTTATTACTTAAAAAGAGAGAGCGATATAGAAAGAGTTAATGCCATACAACAACCAGCTGTACTCTCCTTCAGAAAAGTTAATGCAACTTTATAAATAATTTACTTATTTAATAATAATTTTTCAAATAATAAATAATTTCTCTTTATTTACATCGACCAAAACATCTTTTTGTGCTTTTATTTTATGTAATTACTGTATTACTGTATTAATCAAAATGCTCTTTTATGCATGCAGCTATTTCCTAGCTATTTACATTTCTTTATTTGGTTTGAGGGCTAATTTATCTGATACCGGAGCAACAAATAGTATAATTAAAATGATTTGGTCTCTCATAAGAGTTAAAAGAAAATCAAAAGCAATTTATGAGGTTATGAGCTTTTATCCCCTCTTGTTTCAATCTTGTGTTTCTCATTAGTAGGCATTACCCATGTATTTCATTTGGTTTATTTATTCAGTAAGCACAGTACGGCTCTCGGCTTTTGGGCTAATGTGTTTTTCATGTTTTATTTAGTTGCAATTAAGTAAAGAGAATGGCTTCATGTGCTGCAATGACACCACTACAGGACACTGTTCAACTTATTGCTGTGATCAGTGCCAAATGAAATGTCTACATATTGTTTGTGTTTCGGGACATTTTTAGATGGGGCAGATAATATGTTTGTACAGTGAAATGATTCACTTGCTTAAAGACACAATAAACATTGCAATTATTATATTCCAGCATATCATAATTTAAAAAAGACCGAGGTAGCGGATTTGTGTCAGTCATGCTAGATCATTAGCCCAGCTATATTTTCATTATTTTGCCCACTAGACACAGTTAAATGTGGTTTTTTTTTTTGTCATTTATGTCAAGTTAAATAGCGTTCATAGGATTATCTCCTGTAATCACCAAACAAATTAAACTTGACACTAAAGATAGTTCGCCTCAATGTTTGTTTATCTTTATTAGCAATTAAGTCTTGTGGACTCAAATGTATTTTAAAATATTCATGTTTAGAGATTAGTAGAAACTGATTGTACTGAAACTGATTTAACTGATTATGTGTCACAACAGTAAGAAGTGCAGATCAAATCTGAACACATATTCATTCTTCACTTAATTTAGGAAACTGTGGATGAGGAACTGCTTTTGAAATTAACTTAATATATACATAGGTTGAACTTTGTTTTATTTTTTTAACGCCACCATGTTCTAGCATTAACCTAATGTAAAAAGATTAAAACAAATAAATAAACTGGCTATAAATCCATGTATTTGGGCATATGGTATGGTATGGTATGGTATGCTTTTTATTTGTACAGGGACAGGGCAAAACAACACATTAACCAATATAGAAGTCATAGGAAAGATGCTGGTACCAGGTTATAGCGTGGATGCTAATTTGCATATCATACAGTTATGACCATTGTACAACCCACCTGTAGTATCCACCTATTGTCCATATTTGTCCCTATCAAATAAACCTAAATATATGCACACATATATTTGTAAGTGTTAACTAATACGTGGTTGTGTACTTGGCACTGTACTGACTGCTGTTTGTGTTTGCTGTGCCTCTAGTTGCTGGTTGTCACTAGAAGGAGGTCTACTGTACGCCTTTGTTGGACCTGCTGCTGTTATTGTCCTGGTGAGTCAGTGTTGCTGATTAATTACATTCTGTAGAAATGCTTTCAAATCACCATGGTAACTCTTATCGCTGATGTGCACTTTCTTCAATCTCAGAACCCTGGTGTGACACAACAAAGATGAGTGGTGCACTTTGGGGTCTTAAAATGTCAGCTGTAAAGAAACCGAAATAAATTCTGCACGACAAGAGCGCCTTGGCATCAGACTGCATTACCAGACATGATGTTCTACTTTGCCCTAAAGTCAAATCTATCACTATTATTCCAAGACTTTTGACTCTGAGTCACTGGACCTAAAAAGAGGCATAAATGATTTTTTTCATCATAACATGTTGCTCTACTGAAGTCATAAGGGCTGAAAATGGCAGGCTAAATTGCAATGTGAAACTTAATCACATAGCTTCACATAGCTTCACATAGCTATTCAGTTATTAGAAGTATTAAATAGAAGGGCAGTAAGAGCTCAGCCAACCTGAAAGTCGACAGTCTGATCCCTGCTTTGCCAAGGAATGTGTCCTTTGGCAAGATACTTCACCCACCTTGCCTATACTTAAATGTTCTGTGGGTGTGATTGGTGATGATGGGCAAATTGGCAGCCTCGTAATGGTCAGTTCACCCAGTTCAGCTGTAGCCATATAAGTATCTTAACACCACAGAGTATGGGGAGTGAATGAATAAAGTATGACATTTTATAGTGGCTGTTAAGACTACTGCATTACTAATATTAGTTATAGACAATATCAAATATCAAATAATATGCATAACAATAATTTGATCTCTTATTTATGTCTTTTTCTATTCAAAATATTGCCTCAAATTGATACCCAAGCCAGTGTTCACTATGAGACATTAGATTTCTAAAAACAAAGAGCAGAAAAGTTTATTTATGCTTTAAGTAAAAGCACTCTTACATTGTTTTAAAGCTTAACACAGGGCATTGCTTGCATCTCAGTAGCAGGGCAATCTTTTGTTGTGGCATGCCTGTTGCTGCCGCTTCTTCTAGTATTAGCTAATTCCTCCTAAATGAATCCCTGGTGGATTTTTCTGCACAAGGCTTAATAAATGTGGATTGTGTACTAAACTGTAAACTGCTCTCACTAATCTCTGCAAAAAAACCCACAGAGCAACACATCCAAGCTCCAAATGAGTCCTTTAAGTCCAGATCGGAACAATACTGACAGAAACCCTAATGCACGTGCCACTTATGGATTAGCAATGCAATACAGATAAAATGTTCTTGTTAATTACCAACTAAATAAGTTAAGATAAATTATTAGACCAGAGGGATGACTGATCCAAGTTAGAAATAAACTTTCCTTACGAGGCCATAGGGAAAGTGTATTTCTAACTTGGATTTGGGCACTGGTTTTATCTGTTTTATCTGGGAAACGTAACTAATGTCATTGTGCTTATTGCCTTCAGTCGTGCAGCATTGGTTTGTTTACAATTTAAAATGTATCTTTACAAACTTATGGGTGAAATTTGAGAGACCATCTAAAGTCTGAAAGCTAAAATTTAATCTAATCATTTTGGTTTTATTTATTTACAGTAGATTATTCACTATTTTCTTCAGTTATATAATCTCAATCACTCCCGAATTAGACATCTCTTATTGGTTGCCATCACACTGTTACCATCCACAAGGTCGACTTTATATGCCTTTAAGCAGAGGTATAGGGCAAACTATGTTTTCAAACCCAAATGGGATTAAGCTTTATTTCTATGATGAATGTTTACACCATCCGCCCATGGTTAGCCCCTGCCCCCTTCTGTGTAGTTGTTGGGGCCCCCACTTGAACCGGCCCCTGTAAGGAGAGCAGGACGCAAAACCGAGTCCTTCCCAGGAGCCTTTTCTAATTAATGACCCTGCCCTGGAGCAAATGGCCATGCAAGATATGGCTGCTGACTCACAAGGCATGACTAGCATCACAAGAGTGCATGTTGTTGTCCCTTCTAGCAACACTAATGCCTGATGTAAACATAGCAGAAAAGTCAAGTACGTTTAGTACTTAAAGGCCCTATATTATGCAAAATTGACTTTTATTAGCTTTAAGACATTTTAGAATGTTGTTTTGTCCTCAGAAACATACCTGGAGTTGTGTTTTGTTTCATTCACATGTGTTTGACTAACCCTTTATTATTACTCTGTCTACATCTCTAAAGCTCAGAATGCTCTATTCCACCTTGTGATGTCATGAAGCAGTAGTTTTTTAGTTAAAAGCTAACCTTGTGGATGTCATGAGCAGTAGTTTTTTAGTTAAAAGCTATTTTTTTAACCTTTTGTTTAGTAAAATTTGGCAAATTCCAGGGCTGAAATCATCCAAACGATTTTAGTGAGAGTGTATAGTGTAAAAACACAGTGGACCGCTTCCTATATTAGCAGTTGACATCACAAGGTGGTGGAGTCCTTTCCGTTTGAGAGAAGTACAACGTTATAATGGATCAGAATATAGCGTAACATGGGCACTTTAACTTAGCGGTTCACAAGTCAAATTCCAATTGCACGAAAATGCTCAAATCTGAAATATTCAAATCTAAGTCACATTTCAGCAAAACAATGAGTCCCCACTGACGAATAAGGTTTAGTATCCAGCCAGACATTCACTCAGGGGCATTGATAACGCGATGGAAGACATGCAAATGCGGCTCAGAGGTCATTAGCTGGTAATGAAAGAGTAACCCAGGCAAGGTTAGGAGAGGACACAGTCGGCTTGAGGAAATTGGAAGTTGGGAGATTATGAGGAACATGTCTACTGTGCAGGAAAACACGCAGATGGGCAGGATTTGACGGTAAAATAAGTCCAGGGTAGAGATGTGCGCATGTGTTCTAATAGAAATGTGTATCACTAGGTCATGACCACATGTTTGACAGGCTTAACTACAAGGACCTCATTAGGAAAGTAGACGGAAGCAATCACAGTGGCTTCCTTATCTAAAGGTTGTACAAGGTAGGACATCGGGAACAAAAACAATGTCCCAGTTTGTCCAATTTTGAGTAATCCTTTTTCATACTTCTAAAATTAGATCATTTGAACAACAATGTTATATAGCTGTTATTTTCTCAGTAGTGGAAAACTCAATTTTTTCTATGGTAGCTCAGGTTTTTGAAAAAAGAGCAGATCTAAAAATCGTACGTTTCAAAATTTGCCTTTTAATTAGCCAGACCTCTTAGCCTTTCCTCTTGTTTGGTCATTGTCTGTCTTGAGAGGAATGGTTTAGGACACAGAGAAGTATGACTGAATTGTGTAATGGCATTTGAGGCAAATCAAAGATGGCTTACTTTCAACAAACAATCGATCTTTTGTTTTGTCATCTCAAACAATATAAATGCACTACAAATCACACAAACTCTCCCTAAATAGTGACATTTAAAAGGTGTTCCCGGGTGCACCATCTGATCCCCAGCTGTTTTCTACTTCTCTATTTCTGATTAAACTTGTTGTCTTTCCTCAGGTGAATATGCTAATCGGGATTGTGGTGTTTAACAAGCTTATGTCCCGGGACGGTATTTCTGACAAGTCCAAAAAGCAACGAGCAGGGTAAGCCTCCCTCCCCCTTATGCATGTCAAACTCTGTACCACAGATGACAACAGATCTGCCATATTAAATACATGTTACAATCTGTCATGCACACAGATGCCTGCAAACATTTCAGTTTAACTACCTTCAGGGCATCTCTGATCATTTTCCAAAAATCCTAAAAAAGGCAATTTAATTTGGCAGTAACATTGCAAAGCATCTGTCATGTTCTGTTACTTTGTGTCATTTTACTGCCACTTACGCATGTTGATGTCCAATATAATTTCCTCTGTTTGAAAATCGATGACAGATGGAAGCTAATTACAAACTGTAAACAGGGGATTATGTGGATGAAATCCTATGCTCCACTAGAATCCTATAAGATAAAGATGCCTTTGTTCTTGTTAGAGTCAATCTTGCACACACAATGTCAGTAATGTATGCCTTAGCATCCCATAGCTACATTAGTCTAAGTACAGCAGATGGGAGCTGATATCATCTTTACTAATCCAGTGAGCGTAAGAGCCTTAGCTCTACCAGAAAAAAAGGAAAAATCCATGTTTTCATTTCCATACCTATTGATTCCATTATTGCTCTGTCTCCTGCTCTATCTTTTATTCAGTTATTTTCTTCATTACATTTCCAGCACTGTTTGTCACTGGCATAAATTGAAATTGATCATTTGTGTGTAGCAGCAAGGGGTTAATAGGGCATATCTCCAGGGAATGGTTATTTTGTTATATAATAAGCTTCTGTTACTGTGACGAAGGTGACTTTAAATTGTGGTTTATGTGTTAAGAGGTAGAGCCAGCCATAGGGAAGCTCTCACCAAGAAGGCTGTATAATCTAATATAATTTATTATACCACAGCTAAGGTATGTTAGTATTAGAACTACTAAAATAATAAATTTTTATTGTTGTATTATGTCATGGGACAATATACATTATGTTTCCATGAACCATAATGATCAATCATGGAAATGACTTGAGTAAAGTTGCACTCTTTGCAAGTTTGCAAGTTGCAATTGTTACTATAGGTCTAAAAGGTATATCCATATTTGTATATAGATATACTGTTTCTACAGCCATGACAACAGGATTCCCTCACATGCTGTTGGCTGGCATGGCCTCCCATGCAAATGAACACATATTGCACATCTCCCATTTTAACTGCCCTCTGTAATCCTGGTGTTAATCACATTTGCACTAAGAACCTCAGCCCACAAACACACACTCCCACACATCAGAATGGTCATACCCAGTTATGATAGTGTTGCTAACAGTACAGTCTGTCATTAGTGAAATGCTTTTCCTTATGAAGTCGTGGCACTAAGGAAATGAGCTGTGATGAGATGCTAATGTAGCATAGCCAGCACGTTGTCCCATCCTTCTCTGCGTACACACATGACAATAGACTCTGGCACACTGTTCATTTGCATCTGAGCAGCCAAATGTAAGTAAACAGCAAATGGGAAGAGCTGTTGTGCATATGGCCCCTTACAGGTTTACCTGGGCAAATTCATATGGCCCACACCTGTACATGGCACTTGCAAACATTTTTAAACCCCATGAATTCACAATATAACCAAGGATAGAAATTGTACTTCAGTGACTACTGAAATGATTTTGGCACCTTTTCATATTTGTTTGTAAATATTGAACAAAATTTATTTTGCACTTTGCATAGAACCCTGCATAGTGGGTTTTGTTTTCTGTAGGTCCACATAACTTGCGTAGCATGCCAGTCGCTCACTTCCCCCTATTAAATCAATCTGTAGTTTCTGACTGTGTTCATTGCTGCTACTTTTCAAAATCTGATTTTAATTTTCTTTTTTTCTTTCTGTTTTCCCCCTGCCTTTTTTTCTTTTCCCTGTTGTCTCCATCTTGTTCCATCATGTTCTTCACCTCTGTCTCACCTGCACCTCTGTACCTCTGTACCTCTGTACCTCTGTACCTCTGTACCTCTGTACCTCTGTACCTCTGTACCTGTCCTTATATAACCTCACCCCTGGCCGGTCCCTCCTCCCCACATGTGTACATGTCCAAAGTGTCCCGGCAGAGGCGGGGAGTCGGCTGCTCCTGAAATGCTCCAAGTGTGGTGTGATCTCTAGCACGGCCATGTCCAGCGCCACAGCCAGCAGCGCCATGTTAGTCCATTTTCATCTCTCTGCCACTCTGAGCCACTCGAGGCAACCAATAGTCAATAGTGCATGGATCTGAGCTCATAGTGAAACAGCAGTAACACGAGCGTATCACAGAATATTAGCCCATTTGTAATGACTCAAAGCAAAAGAAAGGTATATTTAAAGCATTTATGATTTACTGCTGTATTATACTCTGTAAAAATAATGTCTGGTGTTAGTTCTCAGTATTGGCAAGTACACAAAATGTCCAGTGCTCATATATCAGTATGGGACAAAGTGGTATTGATGCATTCTTTGTTATAAAGCATGAAATTGTCTTAAAGGTACACTGCATAACACTGTGCATCTCCATGGCATTCTTATTGCTTTGTCTAGAATGTTTCACAGTGTAGATCTATTACAAAGGAGACAAGCAGGTTACCGCACTATGCTCCTTTACAATTCAGATCTATGAAGAGCAATGGAAACCCCTGTAATGAATAAATGCTAGATGGATATGTTTAATGCAATACCATGGAAAATTTCAGGCAAAGCAATAACATCACCATGGAGAAAAGCAGGTATAGGGACTCTCCACCAGAAAAGTTGTGCAGTGCAGCTTTAAGTAGGCCTACATAAGCCAATTATTGACTTTTTTCAAAAAGTTCAGCATGATCCATGTGTGCTGTTGAAGGTGTAACTTTTCTGGTGCAGGGTCCATCAAATGCTTGCTTCCATGGAGATGTTATTGGTTTGTCTGGAATCTTTCACAGTGTGGTATTAAACCTTTCTATCTCCACGAAGACCAAACCAGGTCAAGTTAAAATCAGCATGGATGTTTTTGTAGGTATTTTTGTGCGATAAAACCACCTGTAATTGAACAAACATAAGGTAGAACTTTGTAGAATACTGTGGAACATGTAGACCCTCAACTGAAAAGTTATGCAGTGCAGTTTTAATGATCAACTCATTTTCCACAGTCTAATGAGCACCTTGCACTGATCAGTCTTAGCATGTTCAATTAAAACCAGACAGCTCAGCCCCCCTCCCACCTCTGTGCTTACTCGATTACTTTTGTGTGCCCAAACAGCATGAACATTTCAAGCTGACTGTGGCACATAGACGCACACACACACATATTTCCATCAAAGAGAACTGAGCATGCACCTGTCAGTCGCCTGTCAACTCTCCTCCCATTAACAGACCCGGCCCGGCGTCACGTCTCACAGCTCGCCTCTGTGACACTTATTGTGCATCTACCATGTAATCGTAGGCAATTGTTCCACATGTAACTATCTACATGATTACACATCATTTTCCACTTCTCCGCCAAATATGAAGTCACAAACAGACTTCGGATTGCCAATCAGACTCAGATTGCCCACACGCATCCCACAACTTCAATGTTTAAACAGAGTCAGCAATATTCTGGCAAAGGGATTTCACTTTCTCTGCCCTCTTTCTGTGTTCTGTCTCCGGCCTGTTTCCCAACCTGACAGGGCCTCTCTGTGGAGCTCCTGTGTGGTTCTCCCTCTCCTAGCATTAACCTGGATGTCAGCGGTCCTGGCTATAACCGACCGGAGATCTACACTTTTTCAGGTAACATCTTCAGAAGTTTTATTTGACAAGAATGGGATTTTTTTGGTATTCTTGAGCACAGTTTGGTATTGGAACATCAACACACAAGCAGTGATGTTGTAGTAGGGCATGTCAAAAATGCTGCTATATGACTTCTCATAAATGCATGGATCACACCCCTATATCTTGGCTTTTATTTGGGATTTTTAAATCAGAATACATTCAATCAGTTCAGCTTAACAGGTTGTATGCTCTGTGTAATAGCAATAGTGAGTACACTATTAAACAAATTTTAGCATTTATTCTAAAATATATAATAGGCAGAAATGTACTACTGTTTCTGCAATTGTAAAAGTTACATTTAAAGAATATGTACTGAGGTTGTGTCTGCTATATAGTTATAATCTATGACACCCATGGATCATCACCTATTAAGAAAATAAAGTTAGTAAGTACAGAGCAGTGGGTAGTGAAATGATTGCTATTCAATTAGTTTGTATGTAAAAAACATTTCATAGCTGTGTTTTGGAATGAATTTTTGAATTTATATTTTAGTTATGTCTGTCAGATTTTTCATAATACATTGTGCTGCAAGTGCATTGTTCATGAATCATTAATTTGACATTTACTAAAAAAGGAATTTCATTTGTTTTTTCCTCCAGATCCTTTTTGCAGTTTTTGACTCAGTGCAGGGTTTCGTCATCATCACTGTCCACTGTGCGATGCGCCGCGAGGTGAGTCTGCACTTGCTATACCTATTTTTATTCACCCTCAAACAATGACCCCGATGACCCCCCTCTCCCAGCAACAGGTTAGATAAATGTTAGCGTATGTCTTCTAAGTTTCCGGGTCACTTAAGACCCACGGCAGAGCAGACTAGACAAGGATTAGCCTGAACTTCCTGTCTCGTGTCACTTCTCCCTTCTCTTTAAAGTGCTCTATGATCGTCTGGCATTGTCTGTGTGATCCAAGACAGCTTTGAGGAGCTTATGAAGATGGTGTATTGAAGAAGATAGGATAAGTCCCATACTAATATACTCTGGTGTCTGTTTGCCGCCTGCTTTGGTATAGCCTCCATAGAAAATGCATTTAAACTCAATATTCACATGGCTTTGTACCCCACGGGACATACACACTTATCTCTAGGCACAGACAAACTCAAGCTTCACTACTTCTAATTAATGAATTTACAATGTTGTCAGTTTTATGTTAATGCGTTCGGTAGAGCAGATAAACACCCATTGCTTAGATTAACGATAATTACATATAATGGAATGCAAAGATGAAGTAAATTTTTAAAAGGCTCGAAATGCATTATATCAATATTACAAAAGCACTGAGAATCTGGAGCGTTCACACGGTCATTAAAGATATTCTATATTCTAGGTTGGGAAAAAAAAAAAGTTATGAATTTTTCATTGTTTTTGTATAAAGCTATGGCTTGAGGTGATAGGGACACAGGAGATAGAGTGGTTGTTCTGTAATCACATGTTGGTAGATCAAATTCCGCTCACTTCAAGTCATTCTGTTGTTGTGTACTTTGGCAAGACACTTTATACACTTTGCCTGTGCGTATGTGTAATTATATATGTTTGCTAATATATGTGTATATATATATGTTATATATATGTTCTCTTAATGTACAAAATTTTACTTGCTAGATATATTTTAAAGATAATTCTTGAGATAAAAATCAGACTGCTGTGTCCTGTCTTCATCTAATTATAAAGTATTTTATTGTCTGAGAATCAGGAAGTGTGCTGCTAGCATGCATAGAGCATAGTTTTTAACAAATGATTACTTTCTTTTATATGTGCTTACTAGGATAGCACAACAAATAAATAAATAGCACAGTAACTACAACACAACACAACACTTGAACTTTGGTGAAAGTTTTCTGGAATGTTCCTGGAAAAGTGAAATAGAATCCAAGAATTGCTTATCATGACTAAGTAGAAGTCTTTCCCAGAGTCTGAATTTAAATTTGTGTTGAATAATCCAGGTTTGCCGAACAGCTAGTGCCTCTGTGCTGGGAACACTCCACAAAACCACAGGCAACGTAAAGTGTGATATTTTGTGAAGTAAACTGCAGACAGCAATGCGGAGCTGAGAGTGTTTGGGGCTCCGCTCACAGCCACCCCTCCCCTGTGCTGTGGAGCTGGGGATAAAGGAGTCCTGGTGGTATCTTCTGCCTGCTGAGTTCTGTCACAGAGGCAGCACAATATGTTGTCAGAGGAGATGTGGTTTGGAGGTCACAGGAGAGGAACTTGAAGCATTAACACCTGAGTTAAGAGCACAGGGCCCGGAGTAATGTTCTGTGGTTATTGTAGCTTGCATAATCTAAAAAGATAAATTGCAGAAAAATATAGTTTTATCTGGCAACTGTTAGGGTTGCACTGATCCAAGTTTTTCAGTTCCTACATCAATATTGATACGATATGTACAATATTGATTGATATGTCTTTAAGCATCTGCAGATCTGCAAGTAACTACTGAACAGCTTTGTATGAATCAGTCAGAAAAGAATCAATACTGTACATTTTCCTGGATCTATACCAATATTCAATACTAGTATCAAGTACAACTATACAACTATAGCAACTATAGCAACTATAGCAACTCAAACACGTGTAAGTGAAACTAAACAGAACTGCAGGTATGTTTTTGAGGAGATAATATTCTAAAATGACTTAAAGCTCATAGGAGTACATTTGGCGTAATATAAGATAAGTCTGTGTTTATTTGTTGGCCCTTTCATTAAGTAGCTGTAGTAGTATCTCTGTTTTTCAGACCACAAGCAAAAAGACACTTCCACTTCTACACAATGTAATTTTCATTATAAAACATTATTCTATCTTTTTTTCACTTCGTACACTTAGCTGTTAGTTCATGTTAGTTACCGACCTATTTTCTTCTTTAAAAAAACAAAAACAAAGATGCTTGACCACTGAGCCCAAATATAAAAGCCAGGAATTTATTGAGTGATTTATAGTGGCAGGTTTGTGCTCTCAAAGTGCTGCTCGCTGTGAGTATTTCTGTTATAGCAGACTGCGGAAGTTTCTTTAGTGAAAGTATATAGCACCACTTTCTATGGTACGCTTGAGAGACCAAAGTACAAAGATACCTTAAAGCAACACCGCATAACTTTTTAGCAGTGGCACTTTACCAAATGACTATGAAAACTGAAAATTCAAACCATAGATAAATGCGTTACAGTGGAGCATTTTATCTAAAGCAATACAATTTCCATGGCAACAAGGAGGTGGAGGCCCTTGTCTTATCTTTTGCCTAAACATTAAGCAGTGGTGTATAAAAATACTCTGCTCCCTTTTGAATAGACATTGTTGGGAAGTAATGGAATACTGTACATGTACCAAAAATACATATTTTAAATACAAAATTTTGAGTATTTTTTTTTCATTTGGTGTTCAGAATACTTTCCTAAAACCAAAGAATACATGGCAGTACATCACACAATTTAAGCTTCAAAGAACACAATATTAGTGAGATATTATAATATTATATTACATATTATATTATCACAATATTAGTGATAGGAAAAGCAAAACAAACTGTGAAACAAACATAAAGCTGTTATTAATCTTATATTGCATCTTTACACTATAAAGGAAATGCAACTTGAGGTATAAGTATTCTAAATATACAGAATACAATACTCTGATTGGCCCATGTATCAGAATGCGCTATAAAATACCTTTTAATGCAGGTATTTGGTATTCTGTAACTAAATATATAGATTTCTTCCCACCACGGACAATAGACCACAAACAATCTTATTGCAGCCACCCAACCTATTTTAACCCAGTAAAAGCGTAACAAAAGGAGATGCTTTAGTCAATCCAAATGGCTGTTTTGCTTTGCTGTCACAACAGGCTGCAATACATGTACAGCCAAGAAGCATCACAATTGAGAACACGCATGGCGACCAGAGCGGGGTCTAGTGTGCATGCAATATTAATCCGTCATGATGCCACTCCAGTCCACTCCATTTGTAAAGCGCCGCATAGACACTTAGCGCTAGACCACCCAGCGCGTCCGCCGAGGCCCGAGCTAGCCCTCCTTATACCAGCACATGAGAATCTTATGGGATTTGACAGCGGCAGCGTTGAGAAATGTAGCCTGCTCCCCGGCATGTAACCGGAGCATCTATAATACAGGGGCTGATGGAGGGGAGACGCTAGCAGTCAGCTGTGAAACATAATGCACACGGATCTGTTTGAATTGAGCTACAAGTAGAAGTAGTGCGTGTGTGCGTGTTTGTGTTGGGGGATGAAAAAGAACAATATGACAGTAGAAGGGACCCAGGGGTTAAAGCGTCTCTGTAGTGCTCTGTTGGTTTTAATTAGGATTCGGAGCGACGGATCTCACAAGGCTCAAATAGGCCACTTTGAAGAGGTTTTTCACATCACTCTACTTGCTCTTATATAAGCTGCAATCTGAGGCAAACAGTACAGAGCATGAGTGCAAGGCAGGTTTTTCTAACGCTGTGAAAAATGAAAAAGTTTAGCAATGTGCCAAAATACAGAGGATCACAAAAATCAGAACTACAAACAAGTGCTTGGAGAACTTGCAAGACACCGATTCAATCTCGCAATGGTAACCGCAGGGCTATGACCTGGATTCAAACTTAAATTGTTTAGAGTTCATGGTTGTTCTTTCCTTTTTCTGTTCATTTTTGTTATCAGGTTGTGTACCTTGGGTCATTTTATTTATTAAAGCCCTCTTTCCTACAGCTGAATTTTCACACCTATTTCAAACTTTTGCACAGTGATAGAGATAGCAGGTATCCTTACTGTTTTGATGTCCTTCGCTATTTTGAATTTTCTGAAAATGGTGACAACAACAGCAGATTCAGTTTCGCGCCCACTGTTTTTCCTGATGCAAATGATGCCTTTCTTCCCAGGTGCAAGATGCCGTCCGCTGTCGGATGGGGGGATGTAAGGACGACAGTGAAAACTCTCCAGACTCCTGCAAGAACGGACAGGTGCAGATTATGGTGAATAGCATTTCATTTCATTCCATATTGCAGCTCACCTCACAGCTGTCCACAGCATCAGGCCCAGTCATGTAAACAATGGCGGCTTTATCCAAATACCAGACATGTTTTTCTTTGTCTGATTATTAATCCGTGTGTATGTGTGTGTATGTGTGTGTGTGTGCATGCCTGGTATTAAATAAACTCTTGTTTGTAACTTTTCCAATGGAGGCTACCTGCTTTCTTCGGAAAAGTTACAAATCTTTCCTTTTCCTGTTGTTGGCTGGAATATTAAGCATATCTTTTTCATTTGTTAATTTTTATTGATAAAAAATACCTTGAAAACACCTATTTGTTACTATGGAGTTATAAATTTTACACTGTTGAAATTTTTTAACACTTCTCCATATACAAGCAGAAAATTTACATAGTGGACATTTACACTTAATAATTGTCCGTCCTGCAATAGTTAAATTTAAAGATTTATTCGGTATTAATCAGGTAGTGAAATATTTGCAATACATTCTGTGGCGGTCATACGTGCACATAAAAACACATCAGAAATTAAAGCATTGTCTTGCAAATAATCAAGTAATAAGCAAATAAGAATGCCATTTCATAAAGATAAGATATTAAAAAAAGGACGCCTATGCACAAGCTGATGTATTCTAATAGCATGCATACCTATTGCCAGCAGCTTCATTAACTTTAATCGCCAAGTTTTTTTGTTGACGAGCAGAAAGTTGGCTGGCGATAAGGTTATGCGTGTGTTCTCCAAGTGTTTAGTACTATTATAAATCACAGCGACTTAAGCAGCAGGGCCAATGTCAGTGCGGTCATAGGGCCATGAGTACCAGGCAGGTGACTCCTCTAATACCTTTATTTCTCTCAAAGACTCTCTGGCCTAACGATTATAGTCCTCCAAAGAGCCCTCAGCGGTTACCCTGATTAAACTTGGGGGGCATCATTCGGTTATCACATTATAACCCACTTTTATGACTCGGGGAATAGACACATTGACATTCTTGACAGTTGCAGTAGCATTTGCAGATCTGTTGCACAACAAAGCTCATCCTCAGGGGAGCATTCTTCTAGACGTGTTGGCTGATGGAGGTGCGAGCAGTCGTACTTACACTTTAATTACAGCGAGCATCAGTCTCTCTGGTGCTCCTGCCAGTGTCACCGCCAATCTCATTAGAATACTAAACCCCTGACATTTAGAGACATTACAATGAATGTTAGCCATAATAACTTGGCTAAAGGTGAGGAACTTTTCCAGTTCAACAATCATGAAAGTGGAACTATCCCCTAAAACACTTCACTTCAAACTGGGTTTAGCTGTAAATTCTATTAGTTTTAGTACAAGAATTGTCTGCACTTGTTTAATTTGGGATACCTACTTAGTACAAAGAAGTCACTGTGCACTGCAAGACTGTATGCTTTCCTAGAACAGGGTCCTTTGCTCTGTCTCAGTGGACCCAATGAAGAAGCAACTATCGTATTTAAATCCTGTGAAATAATACAGTAACGATACCACACAAGACAGCAGAGCATTTTAGAGTAAAAGTAGCATTTTGGAAAATCTGTATTAACCGCGTAGTGAGATTTGAATATTATGTCAGCCCTACTCTTACTTTGG
>JACN01030923.1:0-17148 GCA_000787155.1 Scartelaos histophorus | reverse complement strand
GTGTGTGTGTGTGTGTGCTCATTGATGCTCATTTTATACACCTCTCTCATATGCACCACCAGAAACTATTGCAAACAAATCCCTGTGCTCCATCATGTTGAGATTTGGGTTTAATCAATTTTCACAAAGAACCTGATTTGGCAGGTCCTCTCGCCTCCTGACACCTGGGTGTGAGGTGCAGAGCACAGATCACATGGCCTTCAGCATTTTCATATCACAGCATTCAGAAATGATCAAAAATGTGGAGGAGACACATGCTACATCTCCTTTTGAGGTTTTAACCATGTTATACCATAGGTATAAACGGTACAGGTTCCATTGACTGCCACTGCCTATTGGAACGAATGCATCGACAAAGCCGCCATCTTGGAACAGGGTAATGCTGCTTTTAAATGAATGAAAATCAAGGTGATATCAGTCATTCCCACAGAGCAAATACTATTGCATTAAGCAACAAGGGAACTAAATAACCAAACAGCATTATCCTATTTGTGCACATGTCCTATCAGAACACTTCATTTTACGTTACGTTCCAAGTGTTGGGAGGAGGTGCAGCACATGGGAGGAGACGTGGTGTGCAGTCCAGGAGGGTGTTTGCTCTTTCACTAGGCAGTACCAAACGACCCATAGCCCAGGACCGGCCCGTGGCCTGGGGGTTTAGGACCCCGGCTTTAGACCATGGAAGCCCTGTACCAAGATGGTGCCAAGAGGCTGAACACATCATATTTATGGAGATATACATTTATCAATTTACTCTGAGTGAAGGATTAGGTTGATGGGGAAGTTTAATCCTAATATAGACTTGGTTTAGTCCTGGTTTAGTCCAGGTTTTGTTAAGTTATTAAACAGTTGACACCCAAAATCAGGATGATCATAAAAGAGATATTTTACAATTTAATATAAAACCTAGTGCTCATAATACTTCATAATATTTAATTCCATATAAAGTAAAAGTGTAATACCTAGTGTCAAACTGTTAAATATGCTAGAAAAATATGCCAGAATTCCAACCATTTAAAGTCACCAGAATTTGGCTGAAAGTTCAAAGTCACAAGCCTCATTATGACATATTTTTGTATTTCTTTTGATTAGTCATGGATGTTCACTGACAAACCAAATACAGTAATAACAAGTTTCCAAATAGTAACATGGTATTCATTAGTAAGATGGTATTAACAGCTAAGGATTAATAGTCTGTCATCATCATTGCTATGTCTGCTATTTGACTGTGTGTTGAATTTGGGGCCTCATTTGCTTCCTCTGTAGTTTAAGCCCTCAATTGTCCAGGTATAGTCATTAACAAAAGAGTAAATTCTGTAAACTGGACAAAGTTTTCTGGTAAGGCACTGGCTGTACCAAACAGCAGTGAAAATAACACTTGCCTAGTTGTTTAAATTAAAGAGGACCTGTTCTTATTTAGTTGAACAACCCTAAGGTGTGAAATCCAACCTGAGTCATATTTATGAAGAAACTCTAGTTTCTCTAGTTGACTAATGAAAATCACAAACACAGCAAGAGCTGCCAGCCAAATCCTGAGCCTGTTTCTTGCGCATGCAACACATATGTTTAATAATATGTATTATTCCACATAATACAGCGGAGGAAGTTATCTATGTGCCTCTCATCATCTGTCAGTGGTAAAAATGGTGTATATAACTTGCAAGGCACAGCAGCTGAATAAAAATAGCATTAGATTGTTTATTAGCCTCTATGTTGCATCACCTCCAACATGCCAGGCTGATTTTTCCCTGGTACCTCTGCTGTTTGAGAGTAGACTGCAATAATAATGTTTGTGTCAGATGAATCAAATTTAGCCACTGTGAAGAGGGTGGAAAGATGTTTTTGCAGCATAAAAAGCTGTTGGTTGGAGGTTCGGAGGGGGATGGAGGCATGTGAGGATTAATGTTTTGTCAGTGAAGGCAGCTCCACAAACCGACAGCAGCGTTTCCAGTGCCTTCAGGCTCAAACAAGAATTTGAATATGAGAGCGATGCTGTTACAGAGACAGAGCGGATATTGAGCAACTGTTGGTAAATGTGAAAATATGCAAGGGCCACTAACTGATCTGAAGCACTGAGCGCATTATTATCTGTTTATTATAGCAATTTTTCATTTTAATGTATCTTCTGACAATTCACTTGAATAGAGAAAACAAATAACCACTTTATCAGATTTGATTTAAATGCACCATTGACATGGATAACCAGCAAAAAAATTTGATTTTAATAATGCCAAAGTGTGTGCATTTTACATCATAGTACTCAATAATCACAAAGCATTTTTTGAAATCTACAATACACCGCAGGGCAATATACACTTATTGGTAACACTTTATAAGAACTATGCTTTTCCTTAATAAAGCTTGAACAAAGATGTAAGGCTTATAATACCTACTAGCCCCAAACTCTTTTAAGTAGTTACTATGCTAAAATCATTCTTAAACTATTTGCTCATCATGTATTAAGTCTTTGTTCAGGATTTATTAAGGATAATCAAGGTGTTATAATTAAATGTTGTACCCTGACATTCCCAGGTAACATTGAGCAAAAAGGTGCGCTCTGATCTCATTTAATACAAACATTAGAGCAAAAGTTGATCTGATAAATTTAGTGAAGGCCAATTCTGAAGTCGGGGCTACAGAGGCATCGATCCACACAGACACAGGTCACAGTCAATCTGCTGCTACAGAGATAAGTAAGCACTTATGCACAAGCTTGTAAGACCTCTCTAAGTCAGACACAAACTTCCATATTCATAAGGCTTCTCTCGGGCATGAGGCACCATAATGCACTATGGTCATTAGGCCGAGGCATGTGGACTCTAATTAATAAGAGTTTATAACAGTACTTGGTCTTTTGAGCGTTTAAAAAAGGACAGTACGTTTTTATTGAAACTGTTTCAAAGTAAAATAAGTGGAAGTGGAGGGTAGCTTATTTTAGATTTAATGCAATGGTAATTAAAACTGTCAAAAGTTTTACTGTCACAAATTTATTTTTACATTTCTCATATAACCAGTGTTAAACATGTAGCTATGTTGGAAAGTGCTGATGGAAAAAAATGAGCTTGGCATGAAATATGTTGTTTAAAAATTAACCAAATGTCATGTAAGGGTATTATACAGATTATAGTTTTTATGTTTGCATTCCATGTCTTCATCTAAGAAAACATTCAGTTTGTGGCATGAATAAGTCATAAAAGTGACAATGGATAGAATTTTAAAAGTTTGTTGTAATGGGAAAACACAGACTGATTTATTCATTACCAGGGCCAAAATACCCAAGCCAGGCTGATTAGTGCTTAATATTCCTGAGCATGCACAATCAAGTTAGAGTCTGGTGATGGTTACAAATGACCCAGATATGATTTGTCATTAAAAACTGTATTTCGTCAAAATTAACAATCAGTACCAAGTCGTTGCGGACTGGGGATGGGTGCATGTGTGTGAGTGCTGCCCTTGAGTTGGTGGCAGTGGAGATGGATGAGCTGTAATTACTCTGATAGAGAGATGATCGGAGGAGGGGAAGAAGAATACCGTGGTGAGGAGGAGGTGGAACAAGGTTGTGTATGTGTTTGTCCTTGGAGAAGTACGCATCATGTCAGCAAACTTCTGCTTTTGAATACTGTCAAAAGGAGTACAGTACCAGCCAAATTAGAGGTGGTTTAACATATCTCCAAAAGATGCACGTCAGAAAACACAGACGTGCTTCTAGAAACTGTGCTTGCTGCTTTTTTGCTCATTCTCTATCTTCTATTTTTGAAGAATATTAGATTAGATCATAAGACAAAAGTCTGTTTCATGTGTAAGATCAACAGCCCAGATTGTTATCAAACTAAAGTCAGCGAGTCTATTGTCCAAATAGCAGCAATAGGCTCTGAATTTCACCATTAAATATTGTAACTCGATCTGTCCTGAACAACCTCTGCAGGACATATGGGCATAATTGATAATATAACCACATATAAAAAGAGAGTCTGGGGGGTCTCTCAAATGCCTGTACTCTATCGCTATAAAAAAAACAACATTAAACATTTATTTCTGGTGTAGAATAAATTGAAGCAGCCAGAGTTGTAAGAAGAGGCATGGGGCTGGAGTTGTATAACTTTTAGGAGGAGTTTATTTAGCATCAGTACGAGACCCAGGACTGGAAACACTGTGATAGTATTGCCCAGTCCAGTCTGGTCCAATGCTTCTTTATATTATGTATTATGACTCTAATAATGTAGGCCAAGATAACAAAGACTGAGCTGGCAGTGTGGAGCTGGCACTGCACAGAAATTGTTTTTTTTTTTTTCAATTCAATTTCAAATCAAGTGGCGTAAATGATTTAGCTGAATTCCAATGTGCGAAAACTTAAGCTAAAACCGCTGTCGTCTGGAGAAATCAGTCCTTTAAGTCGGTTCTTTGTTGTTTGCGCGGAGTTATTGCCGTGTCATTTTCTAACATTTTCACAGTATGTCACTTTCTATAGTGGGCAAATTCAGAGGATGTTTTTCGTAAGGGCCACAGGCGATAGCTGAGGTACGTGGTTCACGATGAGTCAAAGGAAAGGGATTAAAAGGTAGAAATATACACAGTACAGGAAAACATTGCCATTAATTTCAGTTTGTGTTAGTAGCTTGTAACATAGTGCCAATTCAATACTGTGAAATTGAACCTGTATTTCACAATCATAACTGTGCCACTTTTTTCAAGCAACATGACAGATATGCTAAAGCTAATATGGGTAAAGTTTTTTAAAGCATAATAGAGAATTAGAGTAAAGCAAATCTGACACCAGATTTGGACGTGGAGCAGAACAGGGAAAAGGTAAAAACTGAAAATGACTTAATCCGTATAAAAATCTGTTTCTGTGACCAAAACCAAAATACTATGTTAAACAGACCTTTTTCACAGTGGCTGGTAGGGTTGTTGAACTTCCGGTTAATGGTTTTCTATGGCAAAATGTCTGTGGAAATATCTCATGTATTCTTCAACCAACAAGGTCCACAAAGCATGTACATTCTATCAACAACTATCAAAGTAAGAAAGACAGAGGCTTAAAGGCCAACGACTAGCATTTGCAAACTACATATGAGCAAAACTAATATTATGGTAATGAGTAATGTATGTAATAAGTAATTCATTAATAAGAAACTTGTTAACTTAGACAGATTCTAGGATTAGCTCTTGTCCGTCAGAGCAGTGATCCAATCAGAGCCGACACTGAGGCATTAAGATATTTATGTTCAAGTCCGACACAATTAAAATCACATATCACACATTTCATAGGCTGACTAAAGACAAAGGATATCATTTGTGTGGAAAGTCCAATTTTATCAGTCAACTCAAAAAAGGCATTCAGAACGTCAACACGCATCAGCACAAAAGACAAATCTCGCTCAGGAAAAACAATGTGACAGTAACCTATATTTTCCTAATATTTTCCTAATAAACCTAATATTTTCAGTAATTTTTAAATCACAAAAACGATTGCTTGAATCAAGTGAAACACGCCCCTTGGCAACCTACATATCAGCCTAAAGGGCGCCACACAGTACTGGAGAATTTTCCCGATTTTGGCTGTGATTTCTTCTCTGCAGTTTCGGGGAAGCAGCTGCTCTCCTCATGTGTCAGTGTGACTCTGAGCTGCTCTGTCACATCATAAGCAAAAAACATCAGCAACACTGATAAAACCGAGTGTCGGGCAGAGGATTGACACATAGAGGCGCAAGATACAAACTCAGAAAAGAGTATAAATAAACATTACTCACCTCTCGTAAAATTGTTAAAGTTAAATTGCAGCATCTCATCCACACTATCCATAGAAACTGTCCCTTGCAAATAATGACACCCAGTCCACAAAACCGCACTATTAATCCAGTTTGAGGTGTTCTCTGTAAGTAAAAAGGCACGAGTAGCTCCTCATGTGTCTGTTCACATCAGAGACGTATATATAAATGGACATAGCTAACGCGCTAGCCGCCGTGTGCCAAATAGGAAACAAATAGGAGGCTTTTCCGGCTCCTTCTGACCCTGGCTCCAATTGACTTACACTAGTACAAAAAAAGTACCCCAGAACCCTAACAACACAAAATTTGGCACTGCACACCCCTGTACCACTGTGATGACGCCTTCCTAATTTGAGATAGATTGGGCAAGTGGTTCAGGCTGCAGATTAGCAATAGTGACTCAATCTTTTATACTTTAAAAAGCAGTGTTTAAGACCAAGAAGTGTGTGTCAGCCTTAAGCTATTTTTTATTTTACATTTCAAATGTCGCGCTGGTGTGTCCAAGTTCGACTCTAGCTCAAACATAAGTTCTAAATATCTGTCCGAGTTGGTTTCCCACGGGTCCCATTGGGTCCCAGTGAGTCCCGTTGGGTCCCAGTGAGTCCCGGTGGGCCCCGTGAGAACCCGACAGCCACTTTGGTTGGAAACCCAAGGGCCACTTTGGTAGTGTTTCCCTGCTTAGGTTTCCATGCTCTATGACATGTCTATCATTCAAACTGTACAAATCTATCTATGCGAATATCTACATCATGAAATCAATTTTTAATTTTAATTACAGTCAGAGTTAACAAGTTATTTATGTTTTAATCATTACCATAACGTTAGTAACTTTAAGCTTTCGTCCTTTTTACCTTAATACTTGGAATAAATTCTTCATGGAAAAATGTATGTCCTTAGTCGACTTTGTTGGTTGAAGATGTTGGTTGTTGATCGGGCAGGCAGACTTATTAAGGTGGTGGAGAATACACAAGATATTTCCACAAACATTTTGCCATAGAAAACCATTTACCATAAGTTCTGCAATCCTATAGTGCGGTACTTCTGGTCATTGTGAAAAAGGTCTATTGGAACAACATATTTCAGCTTTACCTGTCGAATCAACAAGGACAGTAAAGCACAGTAGGGGTGCACGAGAAGTTGTGAGGCCCGCTGCCTATAAACACATTTGAGTTACTGTGATCCAGCTATATTTGGATTTACAGTATGCTAACAAGGCCCAACAGAGTTCTAAAAGTACAGTTTACAATTTATATCAGCTGTAAAAATAGCAGAACAAAAAATAGCTGTGCTCCAGATGTGAAAGTGCAGCATCACTCTCTACAGCTTTTGTCCCACAGCTAAAATAAACCATGGCTGCCCTCAGTCGCGTTAAGAGCCATTTTCACACAAATACCATCTATTAGCTTCACTTATCTCCACATGCCTCCAGTGCAGCTTTTCGGGCACAAATCAAACTTCCTGTGAGTCAATGTGTCACACCAGGACTCTCACTTCTGTCTCAGGAACCTCTCAGAAGATCACAGAGCTGACCTTTTTTGTAAAAGCAATTTTTTGGTAAATAAAGCAGCAAAATATTTTCCACAATCAAATCAAAATCACAATTTCAAACCGCACTGGCTGCAGATAATACATGGCTGGCTACTATTGTACTCATTTCTGTGTAAATTCTGCTCACCTGACTGGGCGACAGGTGCGTTGGAGGAGAGGTACTTAGCTGTTTTTCAAGAAAAAACTCCTGCACACTGTCTCACTCCTGGTTTTCTTTTATTGATACAACATTTCAGTCCCTCAGTTCCTCAGGTAGCCACACTATAGTACTATAGTAGCCACAGCAGCCCTGGGGCACACTAATGCAAGCAAGGCTGCAAATTTGTGCCATTAGCTCTCATTGCTCATGCACATAATACTTTCATAGTCAACCAGGGGGATCAAGACAAGGAATCCATCCTCCAGCCTTCCAGTTGGGGGACCACTTCTCTAAATACTCTAAATACTTTTGCTTTCCTAACTTAAAAAAATGCAGTAAGAAATAACCCAGTGAAATTGTTTAGTTGTTAATTCTGTAATCTAATTATTAAAGAAAATGAAACCAGCAGCAGCTTGCATGCCCTCACCGTGACTCCGCTGTCCGTCTGCGTCTCTCTGTAGGTGAAGTTGCACACGGCCCAGGCCAGATAGTAGGTGGACATGCGAGGGGTGCGGCTGAAGCGGTTGGTGACCCAGCCGTCCTCCTCACTCACAACACTGCTCTCCACCGGCATGTTGGACAAAGAGAGGTACTGCTGGTCGTGGCGCAGCGTCAGGGAGAATGTGGCCTTGTAGATGGGCTCGTCAAAGCAGGGGAAAGCTTTTCGGGCGTGGATCGGGCTGAACTGGGTCACGGCCAGATATCTGTTAAACAAAGGATTTACTTTTTAAAGCAGCAATACAGTTTTACATAGTAACAAAACAATTTTACATAGAATTTTACATAAATATGGTTCTCATATTTCATTCCAAAAGATATGTGAAAAAGATTGAGTGACTATGCTCAGTCATGTTTATTCAAATTTTGAGACTGTGTTTCAGGAGCAAATTAACAACTGCAATAACTTTCAGTTTCAATGATCTCACATGATTGCCTATTAGTGAACAACACTCTCTGAACATCTGCTTTTATGGCTAGAGAGCAGTTACGGTGAAGTTATGAGGGTAGACAACAAGTTTCAGATTCAGGTCTGTTTTCACAATAGTAGTTTCCAGGGGGGTAAAAAAAAGAAGTTATTTTTTAATAACAAAAAAATACTCTGAGTTTCCTGGGACCTCATGCAGGAAGCAATGCTGGTATTGTTACAGTGTTCGGAGGCTGAACTATTACAGAACGTGAATTAATTTTCTCCATTTGCATCCTCAGAAATGGCAGGTCAGCATGTTTGTGAAGAGTTGGCAAAAGCAAAGCATGAATCACAGAAGAACAAACAGTAAGTGTATGCAGCAAAAGAGAGGCATTATGCTTGTGAGAGCCAGGTCCAGTCATAATGCATTTGTAACCATGACAACAGCCTTGCATGAATACAATCCTTATCAAAGACCAAGATTTATTAGAATAAATCAAGGTGGGCAAAAAAAAAGTTAGTCTGTGCTCACCCTTAAAACATCAAGGGCAAAACAACAGGGAAGTATCAATAAAACCAAACAGAAACAATTTTGTCCACATACGGAAACATTCTGGGACAGCAAAGTATTTCATCTTTTCCTGAGCTGAATAGTCATTTATTCTAAACTCTCTCGGTAAGAGGAAAAAAGCAAATTATAAAGAGTAAGTCTAGGCCATATGGCAAAACCAGAATTTTCATTTTATTTAGCTGTACAAAATGCATATCAATATTCCCTGAACATAGCACAGAATGTTTGCCATATAACACAAAAACAGTCAATTGTCACACTTCATCCAAATTCTGAACCACAAGCTGCTCCAAACCCCATAGTTTTACTGATAGAAGTTGGCTGTAGACCCAAAATGATTAGGATTACAAATAACTGGATCTCAGTCTGGGTTCAAATTGCATTAATCGCATCCGTATTCAAGAGCATCCATTACAACGCATAAAGAGAATAAACAATTACATATTTATGAGCCTATAAGAAGCAGACTGCCCAGAGAAAGAGGAGTTAGTCCTGTTTGAGCTGATAAGATTTTAATGTAGAAGTGGTTTTAGTTTGTCTTGGGCTGGGGCACATTTGGTGGTCCTGTTGGCCTTGTGTAATGGTGCCAAGGGTAAGTAAAAATGGCTGCATGCAGTGAATCAAGTTGGTGCAGTAAATTAATTAACCGAAACCCACAATACCGTCCGACTCATAGAGCATAACTGCTTAAGTATTTTTTTCTTTTGGTCAAATTAAGTTTTCTCATTCTACACTTGAGACCATCTGTCCTCAGGCAATCGGACAAAAATGTACAGCCAAAAACACAAACTGCCCCCAGTTTATTTTTGTATTTTCCCAAAACCCTTGAAAATTTACATAGGCAATGATGCTAGGATTCTAATGTAAAGTGGAGGTTTAGCACCATTAACCAGTGATTACACTTCAGTACAATAAGCTAAAGACAAGTGCCTGAGAGCAGCCTTTATCTGAGGTGCCCTTAAACAACCATCTTTCTTACTATGCTGAATCCATGTATTTCAAAGCTCAATGAAAGAACTCCAGACAGAATATATGATGGGATGAATGTGTGTTGTACAAGGAGGGCTCGGTCGCAGTCTTTGAACCAGACAAACTTATCAAAGAGCAAATTTACAGAACTCAGGAGGTTAAAGGATAATCCTCTAGAGACTGAGTTGGCAGGTCGGCTCACAGAAAACTTTTGACAGTAGTTTTGAATTTTCATGAAAAATACACTCTTCGGTTCCGAGATAATCCACAATAAACAGACTCCCTGCTCCACTGTGATTCCCTTAAGCTGTGCCGATTATTCCCATATCACAGCTTTGTTACGTTTGTCTGTCCGTCACCTGACATGCAACACTGAAAAAGTTGACTCTGGGAAATAATCCTCCTGAAAACTTTTGTTATCATTTTACACCGGGTTTGGAGTGAGGAAAACATGAAAGAAAGAAGGGATGGTGCAAGAAGAGGTAATGTAAAAGGTGTGCTGTCAGGATAAAGGCCCCATAGAAAAGAAGAACACTATGTAAAGAAATAGAGAGATGAAACCTGTCATAGCTGAGTAAGAATGAATAGGGAGGACGTAGCAGGGGAGGAAGATAGGGAAAGGTACAAGCGCAGTACAGAGACAGAAACCAGCAACAAAGACCAGGATGAAAGCAGTAAGTAAGTATCCATCAAAAAGAGGAAGAATGAGAGATAAAGTAGAGGAGAAACAGACAAAAGTGAACACAGAAGAGGAGAGAGAGGCAGAGAGGGAGGGAAACGAAAAGAGGGGGGAGAAAGGGAGCGGTATGGGGATTAGAGTCAGACAATGTTGACAGAGGGGAATGCAAATAAGGGCATTTAAATTAGGAGATAATCTGAATGACACAAGAAGGAAACTTTTGGAGGCAAAAGAAAATGCAACAAAACAACTTGCGTATGTGTATAATATTTGGTATCAGTGTAAGTGCTCTCTTTGTACTTGACAGACTCCAATTCTACAGAAAACTAATTTTATAATCAGAAATTGTACTAAAAAGGTAACACACAATGATTAAAGTGTTTCAACTAATGATGAATGAAGATTAATAGGTTCTGAATCCTCACTGTTAAGCAACTCCCTCTGCCTAATCTGGGTTTGAAACTTGGGTATTATTTATGTTTTGCTCAATGCTATAACATACAAATATTGTCAGTCTGGGTTAGTGCTGCCATAACTAGATGGGAATTACTAATTTCTTTGGGTGAAAATGCAATTCACAATATCGTAGTTCATCTGTGTTTGAGACGAAGACAAAACGACTGAAGTGTCCTTAGCCTTATGTTCTTTAATTTCTATTAGCCCATTAGCATTAGTATGTTAAGAGTGTACATTAAAATACTTAGCTTTTAATTACTGCAGAATGCAAAGAACTCAAAACAGAGAAAAGAGAGAGAAAATGTAATCTTCATGTACATTGGGAAAAAGTCATATTATTGAAAGGGAGGGTGTGGTGGCCAGTGAAGGAGTTGGAGTGAGCCTGTGTGGTTGTATTGAGATGATGAGGAGGAGTAGAAGGTAGAGGGTGATAAACAGCAGCCGCCTGAGACACTGCACTGAAGAATGAAAGAGAAAGCCTGAGAGGGAGCAGATAAAGGGAGAATCTATTAAGGCCACAGGATGAGTCTGTCACACACACCACATCATCCCAGCTCCACACAGCCCCATATTAACACATGACATCCAAAACGCTGTCGTCACTCACTAGGCCTGTAGTTACCGAAATCCTGACTGACAACCAAGCCTCTGGTGTCGCCCCTGACAACCACGACTCATGTGCCAGTAGGGCCGTGATGAAGGTCCCACTGAGAGACCAAGGCCCCTGAAGCCCCTGAAGCCCCTTGTAAACACAACCACAGGTTAAGAATAAAAACTTGGGTATGAAAAGTAATTTAGCTTCATAATAAGTTATACTGAATTTAAACTATTGTTAATCTAAATGACAGAAAAAAGAGATAGAAAAGTTAATGATAAATGTATATGTTTTAGGAGGGAATAAAAAATATTGACCTTAGAGACACAATTTTCCAGAGCTGGCAATAGCACAAAGATCTTGAACAAGGCCTGTATTTTTACACTGAATATTTTTACACACTGGAAATGCATTCAGAGCTCATTATAATGTGCAGTGTGCACTATGGTGCACTCAGTAAGACAGCCAGGAACCTCTAACCCCTGTGCCATGCACTGATACATACTTGCACACATGAACAGTATTTAGAAGAGTGAGAGAGAAGGAGAAGGATCATTTGGCACAGATTCAGATGACCTTCCTGACACAGGTCTTTTCATTTATATGGGTTTGGTGCAATAAGATACAGACTACACTGGCCTGATATTTTCTCATCAATAGTATTTCAAGAATATAAATAAATCTAGGATTGCCCACAATTCGTGTCCACAGAGTGGTTTGATCAAAAAGTGTCTGAACTCCCATTATACAGCCCTCATGCATGGATTCATGGCCTGGTCATTCACATCTCGGCAGAGCCCAGAGAGAAATGGAAATGACATCATTTCCTGGTGTAATGTTTGCCATTATCTCGTCTTGAGATGCACAGAAGAAGAGAGAAACACATGAATGACAAGGCCCACACATCTGCTCCGGCACAGGGACAGAATCACTGCTCATTTAGATTCAAAGACGCGACTGGTGCAGAAACTGTCGAGTCAGGTGCTTCACAAAGCATTTGTGTAAGCGCCAAGAAGAAGAAGAAGAGCTTTTTATAATGACACAAACACATGAGGCCGAGCTCATGGACTGCTTATGGGTGAGACACAGATTGGATTGTTATATGCATCTCATTGTAACAGTTTGGTGCATAAGCTTGTGCAGCTAGTTTTACACAGGAAGCACTAAACAGGCTGATTCATCATCTCTGCCACAGCATATGGATGTGATGAGCCAGGAGGGAGGGGACCTGCTCTGTTCAGATTTCAATCCTCCTTTATTTAGAGGAAGGATAAAAATAAATATGATAAGGGCAAACTATAAACACAACAGGAGTCACTTTACTTCCTGAGTGTGTCTCTAGTGAGATCCTTAAATAAGAACATAGTGCATTATCAACCTGCTAATGCAATGTGTTGTTTTATTATTCAACATTTTACATTAAGAAACCTATGCTACTGAACTGTCAAAAGTACTATTTCAAAATCGAAAGCATTAAGTTTTAAATGTAATGATCCACCAATCTGTGCAAAAGCAGCCTGGCCTCTCTCCACCCCTCCAAACAGAGTAGTGTCATTTGGAAACACATTCATTCAGGCTGCCAGATAAGAGCTGAGGCTCGAAATTAACAGGTCGATTTGGGGCTCATCTGACCTGCAAGTATCAGGTCTTTCTCTTGTCAGTGACGACATCTTTGATCTATAAAGACCTCCATTACACAGCAGTCATTGGTGCTCAATAAATACCTGTCTGCTCGCACCCATATGCATGGCACCAGAGCTTAGAGTACCATTGCATTTATTAAGCGGCTTGAGCTGGCTGCCATGTTTGATAGGCTACCCTTTGACACACATGCTGCACAGAGCGGTATTGATCTGAAGCCTCTCATCTGTACACTAGATTAGTCTATCAGAATGTGAAAGTGCTAGTGCTGAATCTGCTCACCTTCATTAAGCATCTGTCAGAGTCGTTAAGGCTCCTGTCTCTGTTGCTTGTTGCGTTGTGGGTCGTTAGCTGCACTAGCGCTCATTAACTATCATGGCTTTGCTTGTTATGGGAAGAGGGAAGACTGCAGTCCCTTAAGGCTATGGGGAAAAAGCTATAGAAAGATCTGTAACACTGGCTAGAAATAGCCACTGGAGACAGCAATGAGTGGAGACAAGGGAGGACTTGAGAACATAAGGGGCAATGGACAATGTCTTCTTTGGGTTTTACTTAGATTTTTGCAGCGACAGTAGCTTCACCTACGTGGGAATATTTCTGCCACATTTTGACCCTTCTAATATTGAGTTGATGGTTTAACCTTGCATGGTTGTATTTTAAGAAGCTTCAATCAATGGAAGAATTTTGGTAATTTGTCTAAAATGAGCTTTTCCTAATAACAAACTTGGTATTTACAAGTACACACAGGAGGTTTCACTCATCAATATCTACCAGAAAAAAATATATATATTGCAACAAAAGCTCTTCCAGAGCTGGACCATCCTGTACAATCATTTGCCAAACTACCCATTAGGGCTGCCTGATTAATCAATCAAATACAAATTTGAATAGACACAATTAGCTAATTTTTAAGTAACATAATTTCCTCTTCAAACAACAAAATATCTATTGTTTCTTTTGCTTGTATGTTCTGAATTAAGCTTTTTGTATTAGTTATTTTTCTACATCTGGATTTTTTTTTTATTATTTTTCTACATCGTTAACTCTGTTAACATTCTAATTGTAATTAGATATCTTTCTATGAAAGATGTGATCATTTGTCATTTTTTTAAGAGAGTAAATGATCTATTTAGAAAGCAAATTCAAATGTCCATGATAGACCAGTGCCAACATACACCGACTGCAACTAACCAAACTAACCAAATGAGAAGAATGTTGACCCTGTAGGCTGACAGATTATGAAATATGAGTTACTGCTGCATCCTTACACTGAAATGGTACACTGCGGACTGTGGCCAGTTTCCTATACATTAGCGGAGTATTGATGTTCCTTTTTATATCCTGCTCTATGATGTCACAGGAGCAAGTCTGGGCAGAAAGCAGGTCAGTGGACTTTATGATGGATTGGGTCGAGTGTCTGCCTCGACTGGGAGATCTCTCCACTCAGCTCAATGTTACATCATGAGCATTAATTGAAGCGATACTGACAGTGGCTATTTATTTATTTATAGGGCACAGGGGTGTCAATCTGCTGCATGTGCAACTAAAACACTCTGGACTTGAATACAAAGAAAACAAGCACAAACCCTATGCATAAATCATAGCTTTTTACATAGTTTGAATATGAATGTGTGGCATGTTGGGTCCTCAATGTCAATGTAATGTATTGGTAATACATGGGAACTTTGTGTGTTTATGTGGGCTGGATAATTAATTCTGCCTCTAGTATTTAAATGCTTAAGCTGAGCCTGGGGTTTAGTCACTTTGGATATTAAGTAAATCTCACCATGAGACTGGTGTATGCTTTAGTATTAGCTGCACCGCTGCATCCGACTAATCCTTGAGCTAACACTGCACTCTCGCTCTTGCACACAGTGTTTAATATGGACAGTAGACATCCCCAAAGAGTCAGTTTCCTGAATTTGATTACAATTTATTAATGTGATCTGCAGTGAGCATTGTCTTTGTTTAAACAAGAAGCCTACCCCACAGATTCTCATTTCAATATGAACCTGAACCTATTTCATACCGAGTTTTAGGCCTGTTTATAGTTGATAATTATTATAAACCTTGATTTGAACAAACTTGTATCAAAGTGCTTATAAAACTAGTTAAATGCTGCAAGTTAGAAATAACAGCATGAGCACAATTGCTACAAAGAACAATGTTTAGACCATATTGAACAATAATTAGATTTTACAATCAAATGATTGTACAAAATGAATCATGTTCCAAAGTGAAAAAGAATTAAAGTTTAATGAAAAGATTCTTTTGTTGTGATCGAGCGCTACTGGTGCATCAGCTGCTGTATTGATCCAGGATTGATTTGCAGCACGGCAACAGAATGGAGCTTGGTGGCACTGGCACACTCACACTAAAGCCAATTACTCACTATGGGACAAAAGAAAACTGCTTTCTGTCATAAGTAAATGCCAAGGGCTGGAGAGACACAGCATTGTTTCTCAATAGCCCAAACATTAAAATATTTAAACACAATTGCATTTGAATAATTTAATACATTTATTATCTTAAAACTCTTTCTCAAATGTATGTTCATTCCATGCTCTGTATCATCAGTTATTTGGAACAAGTAAAACAAATTTCAAATAGAACTTGTGCATAAGGAGTTTCATCACAGAGGTCTATTGCATTCATCCTAAATGATCCTTTTCATCAATTAAGATAGACTTTGTGTTCCTGCCATCAGAAGAACAGACGCTGATAAGATGTCACTGTGGGAATGCACACAAAGCTATGAATAAAATAACAAATGCATCGGCAGCAGGCTGTTCCCATCAGCACCACAGGGAGGGAATCTGACGTGGAGAGGCTTGTCGCAAAGGATTGTGGGAATTCATAAAGAAGGGTTTCAAGGTGTGTGGCTTCTCTAAGTAGAGCACACAGAGCGAGAGCCGTGCCTCAGTTAATCAATGTTGTGGATGTGAAGCTCTGACCTTTAGAGTAAGACCACCTGCTGCTACTGAAAACTCGGTGGGAGGATCTGGGTGGCACTGAGTACAGGGTGAAAGTGGTGAGATGGGTGCCAGAGGTGTTGGGTAACCTCAGAGTGTGTTTGAATGACGGCGGTGTGTGTTTGAATAGTCCCGGAGTCTGTTTAAATGATCACAGAGTGTGTTTGAAAGACAGTGGTGTGTGTTTAGTGACAGCTGTTACCTTTTCTCTCTGTGTAAGGTGTATGAGCTCCTGAAGAATCCCAACAGCTCGTCCTCGATGGCTGCGTCAAAGCTGATGTTGAGTCGATACAGCCTCATTGGCTTGAGTTCCCGGTGCAGGACCACCACATACATCTGATTGAGTGGAAAGGCAAAGTGGCGATGAATGCGCATAACTCCACCCCCTGGTCTGTTTGTGAGGCGCCCACTGCCACTGCCCTCTGTGGACACCGACACCCGGTCCACCTGCATAAAACATCATTATACTTTTAGAGAGGTACAATATAAGGCCAATTAAATACATGGTCTGAACATTTCAATGCCATATCAACTGAACGTTCTATTCCACCACTACTTTGTGAACCAGAAAAACTTCTCGAAGAGCGAGCAATGGGTCTGTGATGCAGGGATGGCTTATTCAAGGATAGGATTTGAAAACATGTCTTAAGCCCAGTTTTCAGCAGCCCACGCAGCTCTACTCTTCTCAGCCCTACTTGACCCGGTTGTTTCCATTACTCTGTAGATTCTAGTACCGTAGCCATGGAAACTGCCTACAACAAATCAATGCAATAAATGTGGTAACCATGGTACTAAGAAGTACCGGGTACCGATTAGGAACTGGGGTAGGCTGAAAGGCTGCTTAGTGTGAATATCCCTACAGGTGAGCTTAATGTGTGCACAAATGAAAACTGAAAAAAAAAA
>KN507366.1:1500-25336 GCA_000787155.1 Scartelaos histophorus | reverse complement strand
ATAGTTAAAATAACACTTTTTGAGTGAAAAACAACTGAAATTTTAACCCTACAGTTTTTGCTGTGCAGTTTTCAAGTTAAGTGGGTTTTCTATTTGAGAAGAACATGCAGACTTTGTGCGTTAAACATGTCCAAATGAAACAAAACACAACTCCGGGTATGTTTGTGATGGGGAAACATTATAACAGAGATAAGCTCTTTAAAGTATATGATATGATATGGAAAAAGTACTAAGTATTCTAATGTAACGCTAGAAATGATCACTCACTTATGATTACTTGTTATTAACTCTTAAATGTGCTGTGAGATTCTAACACAATCATTATGTGCATTAAAAGACTGTGGAGGACGACAAACAAACAGAACAGTACAAAAATAGTGCACTTGGTTTTACCTCCTCCTTACTCTCATTCCCCCTTTTGGGGCCACTTTGCTTCAGAACGGTATCTGTATTTTAAATGATGCAATTACAAAGCATCCTGTGGTGACAATTACGGATGTTTTCCACTGTTTCACTCCACTGGGACACTATGACCCCTCCTGGCCTCCTGTACGCCACTCCTGGCTTCCTTCTACACCTGTCCCATTTTCCTCAAGATGTTTTTTTCTTTCTTTTCTTGATAAACGCGCTCGCTGTGAGGTGTGATGTATCTGCGACTGAGAGGAAATAATAGCTAAATGGTCTTGTTTGCGACACCTTGCACAAAGAGTGTTTTGACGGTAATTCTTCTGCAGTCACCACGCGCGACAAAAAGACAGAGATAGTCAAGGATGACATAAAGGGATTGTGGGACACCAGACTTGACAGAAATAAAAGCACATCAGCAGGCAGAGGTGGGCTCAAATGCTGTTTTTTTATTCATCTAAAAGCAAAACATTGTTGAGATTCTGTGCAGCTCCTTTAAACAACAACCTCTGGGGGTCTGCAGAGTGGAAGCTATCTCCAGACGCAAACATACTTTCAAAATACGTCCTTTACCCACCGCTGTGTAGCTCGCACAAGTGCAAGGGCGGCAAGTAATGCTCAACCAAACCCAGACCACCTTAAGTCTCAAGGGAAAACATGTCCTCCTCACTTCATGCATCCACAATAGACACTTCAGCACTAGTATGTTTTATTTAGTGTGATCTTTTTCAAATCTGATCCAGTGCCTCTTTTTTTTTCCTTTTCTTGCAACTTTGCACTAAGAAACATGTAGTAGTAGTACAAAAATGTGGTTGTTTTTAGTTCTCTTAGGTACTGGTGGGTTAAAAAATCATTTGTTTGCATGAGCGGTGCATCATTATCAAAAACAATGTCTGTAGCAGAGACCAGTTAAACACTCTGTTCAAAGCAACTGTACCCAGTGGTGAAATAATACAGCTGTTACATTAGCATCAATCATTAGTTATAACACACACACACCGGAGCAAGCAAATAACCAGCGGCATTAAACTTTGATATCAACCTTCTGGGACTGAGCGAAAGTGGGACGGACACAACTGCACCTTGAATCAGCGAAAGATCGAAGAGCATAAAGAGCCAAAAAACAAATCCCCCGACAGAACGAGGGACCAGGGGAGGTTCTTGACAGTGGAGGGTCTAAATCTATCGATCAGAGACACTGCATTACTGCCCTGAGCAAAAGGGGAAGTGGGAGGAAGAGTCGGGTATATTATGAAGCCAAGGTAGAAATTGTACATCAAACTATATTTAAGGTGTTCATATGGTCTGTAAATGTAATTAAATATATGTCTCTATGTGTCTTTGCTGAAGGAATCCAATCAAGGAGTGAATAAAGCCAAGAGAAAGAGAAATTATTAGTGAAATTACAATGTTTGTTACATTACAGCTCTTTTTGGAGTGAATCTAATGATATGATGGGAGTATTGACAAAGCAGACATGTGTCAGTCAATTTTAAAAGCTTGTGCAATCAAAAGAGGAACCTTCCAGGCCTGAAAAGATTATCGATTCCTCTGAGTGACTAGTCAATGTCAGGGGGTAGGTGGCTACTTTTTGTGGTAATACGAGACAGGAAAGTCTTCACACTCATTAACCCTTTTAGATTATCACTGAGCAGCAGGCAAAATATTTCTATTTTTACATCAATATTTCATCACTTTCACATGCCAAACAAAGCCAGAGGATTTGGCCCTAATGGTCCCATCTGTCTATAGATCTCCAGGACATCACCGTATGTCCTTTGACACCAGAAAAGGCTTTAACATCAAGGGAAACACAGTCATCTCTGTGAGTGAGAGCGGCCTGGGAGGCAAAGTGTATCCTGCTTGGTTTTCATGGTTGTTCACAGATGGTCTCAGTGTTCAACAAGAGATCAAGTTTCTCACATGTGAGTGCCTCTGAGTTCTGGACAAATAAGAAAAAAGAAACAGATAGTGTCAAACTATTTGTATTATTACATGACATTATTATATATTATTATTATTATATATAATTATTATTATGCTGCATAAAATTAACCCAAATAATTGTTCATCTGACATGGCAAAAGAAAAATGTAAAATAAACATGGTCATCACATGTGCATATATCCTGATGTAATCTCCCTCTTATCTTTAAAGGGGCAAGAATGAGCTCATCTGTGCCAGGCCCATTAGCTTTATGCATGAACCTCCAGGGGCCACTGCAACAAACATTTACCTGATTAGTAAATTGGCATTAAGTGAGTTTAATAAAATCAAAATCTACTGAGGATTAAGTGTTAAAAACAGATATTACCATTACTACATACAGTATAAGTGCCAGTCTATGCCAGTCTAATGTCTCTTTGCCGTGTTTAAACACAGATTATATGGTAACATTGGAGGGTTCAACCCCCTGATACACCCACAGACCTAAGGCAGGTGACAAGGCATAATAACAATAGAGCTGTACACTGTGGGCTCAAGCTTAGGTTACATAGAAGCCACACTAAAGTGAGGCACCATAGACGCCTAATTGATGGTAATTAGGTCCCCGTCGTCATTGTTCCAGCTTCATTGTGTGGAGAGCTGCTTTAAAAGGTTAATGAATAAGACAGAATTATATACAAGAGCCATCTGACATACTTCATTAAAATTTTGAACATTCTAAAACTTAAATGGGAAATTTACACAATGAATAGACATTGTGTAGCTCTTATCAATATCCATACATAATAATGACAAGTGTAAATGGCTATAGCCTTTCCTTAAACAATAATATGATTACAAATTAGTCAAACTTAGAGATTATTCAAGATTCAACAGATGCTTGAGAATCAACAAGTATTGATGAATGGAGCTTTTGGAGCATGGCTGCGTTGCTGGTGGCTCTGTGCACTTGAGGTCACGGGCCTTGATCATGGACAATAGGCTCTTTGTACATGTGGCCCTGGAGTGACAAGGTTGTGCAGGTTGGCAGACCTGGGACTCCTGAAGAGCCACATACACTAAAGAATGTCCATTAGGACTTATCCTGCATCCCGGCCCACTTTCATGTCGCACTATTGTTACAGGTCTCTCCCCAGAGAGTGGGTAATGAGGGGTAATTGGTCCAGGGTCAAGGATGATTAATTTCCTCGGTCAGGTGTCAGCCATTTCATACCTGGCTGAGTGTGCAGACAGGTAGAAGAGGCAGCAGAGGATATAAGTTTATGAGTTTATCCAGGTGAACTCAAAGGTAGAAAAGGAAGTAAGAAGACATGCTGACAGACATTAGGTAAATCAGTATAGAATTATCAGAAGTGAATGAAGGTCTTTGTTTTTGAACAAATCAAAACAAAACAAAACCCAAAAAACATTTCCCCAACTTTCTGCATCTACAAAACAACCATCAAGAACAAAAATACTCATTTACATAAATTCTTTTCATATTTTCCCAGAAACATTTAGAAGGTCACTGCAGCCCCCCTTGATACTCAGAAACCTGGCCCCTTCTCTTCTACCTTCCTTCAGCTCCACTGACTAATCTGAATACTATCCATCCTTTCATTTGAAACATGCAATTTTGGACACTGATTATTTTACGACGGGTGTGTGCACGACAGTATAAGTGCACGGGTTGACTGGTAATTGGCCGGGCAAAGACTGAGACGCCTGCCGCGTAATTGAGCGGAGGTCAGAGGGGCTCTTGTGGGACTGAAAGGGTCCGAGGAGCGCTCCTAACCCATTAGACCTGGCAGGGGGTCCACGTGTGGACTTCAGCAAAAGCAGGCTTATACAGCACACTGACACCTTTGACAAGGGGGGTAAAAGAGGTCTGCAGCTGTTGGGTGGATTATTTCAGATTCCATTTTATCTATTTGCACAGAAGTTTAACTTTTAACTTAATATTTTTCATGGTATGCTGTAACTGTAACTTAGCCCTGCACTCAGGTTGTGATAAATCAATAATGAAAACAAATGATAAATAGCATCAAATCAGATTCAAAAATATTTAAAATCTCATCTGCAATTCATTTGTATAGGTTAAAAAAAGAGCTGCTTTACTGACTGCCACTTCTTTGTTGCTAAATGCTTCTACCTTTCTTCTATTCTCTGAGCCTAAAGACCGCATGTGGAGCAGGCAAATATACATACGTGACCAATTGGTTTTCCTTCCATCTGACTTGTGCCATTTGAGCTCAAAATGGCCCGGTTACTTATGCTCCAGTGATTATCAACAAGGAGCCACCTTCACTTTTGCCTGTGTGCAGCAACCTTTGTATGATGAAGGCATTATGGTACACAAAAAACTTTTAGAATGACACAAAATATTATTTCTTTGAACTTTTTAATAATGGCACAAAGACATTTTCTTATTCTAACAAAATAATCTCAGCAATATTTCTGTTACAGCGTTAATTCTACAGTTTCATCGTCTCTGTTATTGAACCTTCACCAACCCCAATGAGCCATAACAATATTTTAATCCTGCAACTTGTTGTTATTATAAAAGTCTGAAGTAACAGGGGCTCCACTTTGACCTTTTCACATTAAAATATGAAGTTATCCTGCAGCACTGTTGACTAAATACACTTTACAACACCATGGGGTAACATCGGACCTTCTAAAATACTCTGAACCTGCTACTACCACTTGAAGGAGCAGATATTTGTTAGTTCTTGATATCTGCAAACCCCTGCATTCGACGGTGCTCCCTCAGCCTGTAAAATGAAAAGCAGAATATAAGTCACAGATAAAAAACATTATCATTGCATAGTTTACAGAAATACAGACCTGACAGCGTTTATTTTGATGAACCCCGACGCATCGCACGGATCATAGTCTCCTTGCACATCCATGCTGAGGAGGGGAGAAGAAAAAATATGACGTTGCCAAACTAATTCCGAATGAAAAAGAGAAAAACATAAAATAAATATTTGGTGTCAGTTGTGAAGCGACACGCAGGGATAATTGTACGACCAATAATCTGCTCTTTTCAAATCATTTCCTGGTCTGCTTTCGTTCCCCGTGCTCCCTTTGGTTTTGTTTGTCCTGAATAACGGAATCAATACCGACGACTGAAAACACAATTGAGCGCGCACAATAGCAATAGATGCACATGAAGTACGTTTGATTCCCATTATATCAAACGTTACATGTGATAAGTCTAAGTGGTGGAGATTATGTAGTAGACATTTTTGTTCTACAAGTTTAGTCTTTTCAAATCGGTCATATCCGTGCTATTTAGGACTGTGGAGCGGTCCACTTTTCCTCAAGTGTGCCGGTCTTTCACAAAGAGCGTCTATGTGCTATATAATTACAGCAGTTTCTACCTGCAGTGCTTAATACACTCCCTGACTGAGCCTTCTCCTGTGCTCAACACCCCCAACTTGAATGTACAGCCTGCACTTATTCTTCACAAGCACTTAGCAAAGGAGGAAATTGCCAACAAATGATAGGATAAACACTATAAAAAGAAAAGACCGACAACTAAATCATCAACTCTCAATACACGACTCCCTCCCGGCACCTGAGCACCATTATGAGCGAGTGGCTGCAAAGAATATGGTCGTCTTTGTGTGTGTGCAAGCATGTGATATTCGGTGTCTCCACTTCAGAAGTCCTGCGGTGGAGAGAGCTGTCATGGAGCAGGGTGACATTTGTGTCTCAGGTGGGTGCTGTGACGGGCTGTAATGCTACTGTGTTAATGATGCTGTTTACCGATGCCTGCGGAGAGGCAACAGGATGTCAGCGGGGACAGAGTGACCAAATATACTCTGTATTCATCATTAAGGATCATCCCCAAGCCTGTAGTTAAAAAGTAAAACTCATATTTCTTATCAAAATATTTGGTTCTGTTCTGTTCTTTCACAATGTAAGTAACTCTGCTCTCACCGCTGGGACAGTTCTGAATAAAAGAAAAACTCTTCTGTTATTTTTTTCTGTCTAAACCCCTTATGTTTGGCCAGTGAATAAAATACTTACTAACAGATCAAATTCCAGCATTGTGCACCTCAACTGATCATCAATGCTGCATCTGGAGGGGACTTTCCATTTGTGACCCCTGGAGTTTTTGAGGAAAGTGGCCTTTGTGTGACAATCTGTATCCACTGGCACATTTAAAGCAGAATTTCTATGGAGTTTTTGTATTGTGCCCATTTAGTGGAAGAATCAAGAATCAAGTCCATCTGTCAATGCCCCGAGGAGTTTGTGGTGAACACACAACACCTCTGTCAAAATGTGCTGCCTTCAGTCATGGATTAAATCAACTAGATGATCAATATGGCCTTATTCAACTTTTATTAAATATTAATGAGTGTGACACAGTCTCACTAAAAGAAAAGGGACCAATGATGGAGTATGTTCTTTTCAGTTCTTCTTTTTAATGTTTCCCATTTGTTGCTGTAAGTGCAGTCTGCTCTGGTCTTACTCTCTCTGACCTGCCTAACAAGCATAACTGCCTCGTAGTTGCTGTTAGTGAAATCACTTCTCTCTTCTGGCTGAAAACGCCATTAGTTGTATGACTTCAGGGTATGAGTGAGGAGGGACTCGAGTAGATGTGGAGAGGCATATGGAGGGTTTTGCTTTGGTCAGTGCTCAGCCTGCCCAAAGGGCAGAAGGGGTCAGCCCCCTTGAACAAACCCACTGTTACCACAGCTCGGAGGGGGCGGGGATGGCGGGGTTGGGGTGCTGCCCTCCAGGAATTGAGCTTGACACTCCTCTGATGTCTTTGTGAAGGAGGGTCACTTAGTGTGTTGATGGTTGCAGAAGTTGAGCAACAGACCGACCAAGAACATGTGCAAGAGTTGAACTGTGCTCAGTGCAGCTAAACACAGCTGTCAATCGAACCAGATGCCCTCATACACATGCATTTACTTTTAGCCTTTACATACCTGACCAGCTCTTCGTTGTACAGAGACTTGGGTGACTCACGACCCAGGATGTAGACATGGCCTTTGTAGACTGAGAGCTGTACTTTTCCCTCCACATTCTCTTGAGACTTTGCTATGCAGTGGCGCACAAACTCACACTCTGGACTATACCAAAAACCTAAAAACAGGCAATTTGGAGTGTGGTTAATGGTCTATTAAACAGAGGCATTAATTAAAAAGGAAATTAAACAGTTAATTGCATCAACATTTAAATATTTGATCACAAAAACCCTCCTGTTAACAAGGGCCGTCTTCCGACCTCCCCACAATCTCTACTCCCTCATTTTCGGGAGACGGGCTGTCAGTCTCCTGGACAGATGGACCCGGGACAGTATTTGTTCAGAGGTCAGGAACGCCCCACTCAGCGGGGGTCCTCGTCTCATCAGCAGCCGACCTCCACCTCATTGTCTGGTCATGTTCAAAGGCACAATCCTAATCACTATACTGTTCTGGCACAAGAAGAGACCAGGCTTTTACCTCTCATTTATTGCAATTATTTGAGAATATCTTGCTTCTACCTGTTCACAAAAACCACAATGTGTTTAAATTTACAAGTGAAACTGAATACTGTATTGATGCAAAGTAGATACAGGACAGGTGGGTAGTTAACATAAGCTAATGTGTGTGGAGGACGCAGAGTTTAATCTGTGCCCCCGTCCTGAAGGTAGCAACATAATGCATGCATGCGCTCGCTCCAGTCTCCAGAGGGAAGGACTGAAGTGGCCTAGTACTGCAGCTCTAATGGCACTGATCCTATTATGTGGATAAAGGTGGCGGGGCTGGACACCGAGCAGAAGGGAGGATTAAGACACCTGAGCTTACGCACACACACACACACACACACACACACAAACATGTAGCAAATATATAGTCCCTGGTCGACAGAAATAAATGGCAGTTCTTTTATTCAGTGATTACGCCAGTGTATTCTGTAACGCCAACATTTGTAACACAGATATTACGATGAAAAGTGTCTATTTGAGATAACTAGGACAGAATGTGACGCACAACAGGACTGAGAGTGAAGGAGGACACCTGAACACACTCATGGAGGTTTAATGTTTTCTGTTTCTGTTTTATATAGTTATGTCTTATTTGACACCTGTCTCTTGCCATCTTTTTAATTTATTATTACTATTTATATTTTTTACTCTTTGTTATTATATTACGTTGTGTAGTGTGAACTATTATGTCCAAATCATTTTCCTAGAGGATCAATAAAGTCTAAGTCTAATTCAAGTCTAAGTCTGTATTACCTGAGGTAGCAGTGACGGCTCATAGCACCATTAGCACATGAATCACTGTTAAATTATCACATAAACTATCAGAACATTTATGCAACAATTAAAGAAACAATTAAATAAACAGACTAATTTATAAACCCACCTCTATCATAGATGCACAAATAAATTACAGGAAATGAAGCTTCAGCAGTTACACTACAAGAAACGTTTCCATGGTAACTACACTTTCACTGGCCAAGAAAGTCTGAAAGTCTAACTGAACAGTTACTGAACAGTTATACTTAACCTATTCACCGTGCTGCATACACAATAATATAAACATGATAACCAAGATGCATAACCTATTCACCGTGCTGCATACACAGTAATATAAACAACATGATGAACCAAGATGGCTGCATTATGTAACTTTTCTGGTGGAAGATGAGCTGCTTGTCTCCATGGAGACATTGCTATGAATGTTCCACAGTGTGGCAGGCAGTGGTGTATCAGAAATGATAGTGCATATGTTAAAAGAGGCACTATGTTATCTTATCAGAGGGGTGGTCTGCCACCTGTTTGTCTACATGGGGATTTTACTGATTTGCCTGGAATGTTCCACCGTGTGGCATTAAACAGGCCAAGTTATAGGTAAGTTCACTGGAAAGGAGACTCTGTGTCTTTGAAGATACTTCTAGCCATAAGTGTAAAGCAACACTGTGCAACATTCCAGGTTATGCAATTTAAATCTCAATGGAGACAAGCAGGTGGCAAACTCACCACAGAGAGGTTACACAGTGCAGCTTTAACCACAGAGAGGTTACATAGTGCAGCTTTACCCATAGAGAGGTTACATAGTGCAGCTTTAACCATAGAGAGGTTACACAGTGCAGCTTTAGAAGATGATGATGATGATGCAGTGACTTACCGTTGTAGACCAGTTCAGAGAACTTGATTCCAAGTCCCTGTTTGATTCTGCGAACTTCTTTGTCCATGGTAAAGGTTTCAATGTCCAGATGAGCACTGAGCAGGATGGTGCCTCCTGGTGTTTCATATATTCCTAAAAGCATTAACAAAAACATATTAATTCCATCCAAGTTCATTGTTTTGAATAACATTTCTCTCTTCCATTACTGTACATGCATTTGAGCAGAAATAGTAATTCACTTAGACTAATCCATCCAATTCACAGCAGAATCAGACATTGTTAAAAACAGGGTAAAAGCTCTTTTCATTCAAACTACTCCAGCTCTATTAGTCATGTGCCTGACGGCTTTTTGATGGACGGGTCTTCAGAGCTCAAAACCACGGACAAGCGTGTCCCGGATAAATGACAGGGTAGCAGGCCCCTGCCAGCTTGGAGTCTGGACCAGGGCTCCGTCTACCCTGTAATTTACCCCCTCTGGACCCACACTGAGGGAGGGGGCAGAAAAGATGAGGTAGATGTGAGGAGAAATGAAGCTGTCACTCAAACGTCAACGAAAACAAAAAAAAAAAAATAAAAAAAAAAAAAAAAAAAAAAAAAAAAGCTATGAGACATATCTAACGGAAATTGAAATTTCTCATAAGACCTGTAATTTACATGTGATTGCTGGAATTCTGCGTCGCTTCTGTAACTGCGCAGTATTCACGCTGCTGAAGAACTGCAGTATTAAAACAAAAGCGTACTTCCTGACTGCGGCTTTTCAGTTTTACTTTAACAGACAGATGCTGCTGCTCAAGCTGACGAGCGCCGCAGAAAACATCTGTAAAACCTGCAGAAGCGCTCACTTTCTGCTGCTGGCCAAAACCTGCAGCTTAGCAATGCGGGTAATTGACTAAAGCCTCAAAGGTATAAGAGACTTTTGACTTTCAGGTAATCCACAGCCATAAAGGGGCATGTAGGGACATTTCCGCTGGCTCGATCAGATAAATAAGTTAAAACTGCCCTCCAACTCAACTTGGCTTAAGAGCTCAAAAAAGAGGTAGCTTAGGTGACACATGCAAACAATGAAATGCAATCTCTGTAAGCTCTAACGGCGGCGGTTTTGTTAAGCTCTCAGATAAAACGGCCATAAATGTGAGGCTATGCTAACCTGCCCGTGGAGTTTAACTGATTTGGGGAAGGATTTATTGAGCTAATCTCCCCATGGGCAAAATGTTTTACTTTTAATTTATGTAAAAATGGAAGAAAATGGATGGATAAACTTGTTTTACGGATAAATCCTAAGCTTCAATCCTATCTCATAGCCTTATACTCTATATTAAATCAGTTATTATCTCTTGATTTTGTGTCTAAATGGATGCCACCCCTGCCTCTTTTACTCAAAATGTCATAAGATCTGCACCACCAGCACAGACACAACTGCAAAATAAAGTTTCAATCTAATTTCGGTGCATTTTTTACATGTTTTCTCTTAAAGCAGGGTTTAGTCGCGAGCTAAATACCGAAATGCAAATGCAAATAGCAAATCTAATCGTCGCCGGAGTCCCTTATGGCTGCCGCAAACATTTCAACAATCAAGTTTCAGACTGAGAGGTGGAACTGCTCCTCTCGCACACTGTGTTTTCCCAGCGCAGAATGACAACATCCTTGACAAACCATTACAATTGTCCGCCGCCTCCCTGACCCAGCGCAAACAAATATGACCCATGACAAACGCGTGCGACACGTCTCCATTCAATCCGGCCGACTGTCTATTGTGCAACCAGACTGCCAATCCAGAGGAAGCCCGTGTGTACAGTGAACGGTAGTTACAGGAGCGCTTGGACATCTCGCGCTCCACCTCCTTTTTCAGCGCCAGCCGGAGGAGAAAGCTTTGATCTTTTGTTCGCAGAGGGGAGAGAAAAGTGGGCTTCCCATTTTCCAATTTCTACCTGCCAAGATGAGCCATATCCGCAGTCAGTCGGCCAGTCAATTTCTCAATCAAAACACATCAAGGCCTGTATCCATTGTGCGTGCGGCAAAGAACGGCTACGGGGCCCGTAAAGGTTCAAAAAAACGTTCAAAAAAAGACCTCAGTGATATAAAATTATTACTATTGATTAAATTAGTAGGTTTGTTTTAAAAAATAGTGTCAATTATCAACTTTTGAGGAATGAAAATTGGCAAAAATGGTTAATTTGGAGTCTTTCTTGAGGGGAGAGAAATTTAACCAATTGGAGGAATATAACCTTCCCAAAACCATCAAAAAGCATCACCAGAGAAGTTGCAAAGTCGATTTCAAAAGAGAAAAAGTAGATATCAGTTAAGAAGAAGTGAGTTTAGAACAAAACCAAAGGAAAAATGCATCTCAAACAAGGGAGTCAGTCTTTGGAACATTTATGTTGAAGAAAAGCTTGAAATGATCATTATTAATAAAGTATATAACTGCAATGTGACAGGATGATTTGGTGTTTTTGGTGTTTTTTTGTAAAGTAGCTGCACAACTATATTTGATTTTGTGTAATGTAACTGCGCAACACACTGGAATAAGTGAATAAGAGTCATTCCTTTATCATAATTGTACCAAATAAATGAAATAAATACTGAAATTGAAATCAGGAGTTCCATCAATATCCCATACTGACGCTTTTTTTGATTATTTTTGATTAATCAGATAAAAAAATGTTAAAAATCTACCCGAAATATGCAAAAAATCACCTCTAAATATCTTCGTTAAGGAACCACTGAACTGTAAAAACAAAAATACGAAATTAAAGCAAGTTTTTCATCCTTTTTTACTGTTATTTACCAGACTCTTCATGCACACGTTCAAAGCATCAATTTCAATATTACAGCTATACTTTTTGTCTACTTTAGGCTACATGAAATGGCCAGTAAACTATAAATTTGACTTTAATTTCAAGATATTCCCTTGATGTAGCACCTACGATTACTAGATGCCACACAAAAGTTACTAAAAAATAAGAATCTGGCAAAAAAAAGATGTTTCCTTTCCCGTAGAAATGACAGACCGGTGATTGAATTCAGTCAGACGTGAAGTGTTATTTTGCTCACAGTGTGTGTTTTCAATACTGGAGTGCATGTAAATAACTTGGGTTTCTATGACTTCAGGTAAATCACCAGGAAAGAAAACGCTTCCTTTGACGAGGGAAAGACGTGTTTGGAGCTCGGTCCACTTTTACAGAGTGAAATAGGAAGAATGACACTTAAAGGACTCATGTCAAATAACTGCAAATTACATGAAAGCTTTTGGTTCTAAAAGGATTTGAGGCATATTTCAAAATGGTGAAAATATGACTGCCTGTCCGTCTGGAATAGTTATTTCTATGTGGAAATGATGCCACCTGTCAGAGTCAAATAGCAGAGATTCAAAAAGAAAGAAAGAAAGAAGGAAAAAAAAGCGGATAAATGCACTTACGATAATTACTCACCTCTGGACTTCATACCAATGAATCGGTTCTCGACGATATCAATTCTCCCCACACCATGTTTACCCCTGAGGAAAGGCAGAAAACAGAGCGATGCAGACTTACCGCAACTATAAAACTTACTTAAGGTTTTACTCTGCGCTACAAGACACAAGTTTGGTTCTCAACTTTATTTATTTGACTTTCCGGACCCCTCGAAAGTGCAGCAAATGGAAAACACGGGAGGTTAGAGGACGCCGGTGAGACCGAATTGTGATCCAACGGCGACGGACAAGGATAAAACCCGAGGTGGTAAACTTAACCAGCGCTTTAGCTGAAAAAAAAACGACTTATATATTTGTGACATTACCCGATTAGATTGAGGTACGAGAAGATGTCCAACGGTGAAGTCTTGGCGGTCTTGTCCTTCAAGTTGGTCACTTTAACAGGCACTCCTATGGTCAAAAAGAGAAGGAAATAATCAAAACGCAACAAAACATTACGTAGACGGAATAAACTGCATTAAAAAACTGTTTAAATGTGACTTAAAAAACGTCTTAAGTGCGTTTAAATTTAACTGACAATATGCTCAAAAGGTTAAGAGGAAAACGGCGAAGAGGAAAACGTAAGAAGGACACAAATAAAAAGAAAAGGTAAACTAAAATCTGCTGACAACTGCTCATTAGTTGAGTCACTGACGATACAATAGCATTCATCAGAGAGTGAAAGGCAATACAAAAGGCGTTGGTGTGAACAGCTAATAAATTCAAAGGCTGAGCTCATTTGAAAACTGTGAAATCGTGGGCAGGCCTTTACCTAATGCAATTACACACAAAGCTTTGTTACCCCACAACTCTTTTTTTTTTTTGCGCTCGGTTTTTTTGCGGTGGCGCTTGTTTGTGTGGACTTGCTCGGGCAGATTCATCGCCCGTTCCAATCGTCCGACGTTCACGAAATGCACTTCCTCCTATGGCCGACCACTAAACCGAGGATGCATCAATCACTGTCCTGGACTTGCTTATTCATGGTCTTCAATGAGCTTAACGGGCCAAAGGTGGAGCCCAAAAAGACAAAAACTGTGGTGAAAAGACGCAGATTCTGACACAAGCATAAAAATGTGCACGGGTAGATTAAAAAAATGCATTTCGAAAAGGATTTTTTTTATGTCGCCGTTTAGGAAAAGCCTCCATCCAAACGACACGTGAGGGATTTGACAAATTTTCTTAGACAAGGCCATTGTGGACATCCCATTCTCATATCACGGGAACCTTGCTGGCTCCCATGGAAGAAGTAAAGAGCTAGAATGGACCGGCATTATTGAAAACGACGCCCCTCCCAGATAGCTAATAATTAGATTAAAAGTTCAAACAAATTAAGTGAGTGTCTGAACGTGGGAGTGTAGGGCCTGGCTATTAGTTCTTATTCTTCCTCTCTCCATTTTGCAGGTTCTGATCATTCATAGACGGGCCTTTTTCTCCTCATGATCCCTTTCTTCACTTATTTGGAGCCTAACAGTGTGGACAATGGCAGCGCAGACACAGTTGTAGGAAAAATTACTGCTCTACATTTTTCCTCTCTGTCTCCTGTTCGTCTCCAGTCCTTTGGCATGAAAAGAGGGAGGGATGATTTTTCAAGGGAGAAAACCAGAGAACAGGGCATTTGACGGGGAAAAGGTTCCTGTTGTTAAATATTCTTTTTTAATCAGTGAGAAAACTTTGGTGAGAATGGCAGGGATGAAAAGGTGGGAGGGGTAATGAAATGAAACATTCTTGTGCTGATCTTGTGCTCAGAGGGAGGAGCAGGCTCCGGCCTTTGTATGGACAACTAAAACAGCTTTTGTCGTAGGGTGCTCAATAAAGGCAGAGAGAATATGTGTGAAAACAGAGTGAGGCCAGCAAAGAGCCCGCGAAACCACCGGCCCTAAACTGCCTGCCTGGAAGTTATAATGTACAAAAGCATATTTCTTCTCCTGCTGATCTGGCACCAACCCCCTGGTTTGGAAACTATAGAAAAAAGTCAAATTCCACAGCCACTTCAGTCCATTTGTATAATTAGACTAAATCTAACCTTCTCAACTGGCCTTAAATTTCTCTTAAGTCCATTAAAGTGTCTGCCTGGCCTGAGCCGTCAGAGGAGCTAGTGTCTGTCTGTCGATTCATACGAGTCTTCAGCATTTACTGGTGACCAGGAATGAGGAACATCTGGGCCAAGTGCCCCGGGCTGGGATGTTTCTTGTCATTTACTCTTTATGCAAACATGTGACACTTTCTACTGCAGAGGCCAAACCTCATGGCATCATATATAATGAATGTTCCTCAGGCCCTCGGGGCAGAGGGTATTAAACAGACTTAAAGCTTCCGGCCTGTGTGTGCCCCAGGGCTAAACATGGCAGCTTTAGACCACGCCGTGCTGTGAAGGTTTGTGGAGAAGTCTGGGTGGTCAGGGATAGTGACAGAGACCAGTCGGGTGTATCAATGATGAGGAAAAAGTCTCACAAACCGCACATATAACACAGATCAAACCATAAGACATGTTAAAACTGTACAAACAAATGGAACTAAACCAGAGAACAGCTTTTACTACACGTAAGTAAACACTTTGTTAAATATTACACAGTTAGTCATGGCCCGACATTCAGATTGAATTTGATTTTCACTTAACATGAAATCTGACATGTTAAAAAACTGGGAGTGAGCAGAATCAGCTGGTGACCTAAACATACGTACCGCTTCTAAACTCAATTTCAAGATTATCCGGGGCGTCTGGGGAGTCCTGTGGGTTCTTGGTCATCAGGTACAGGTCAGCCGGAGCGTGGCTCTGAAAACACAACACACACACCTTCATTTTCTCCTTTGCTCTCACTCTGAGACCTTTGAGACCTCATCGCAGCCGCACTGAGACTATAGTGTGAGACGATAAAGGGTGAACTGGGACGTGGAGGACGAGAAAGGAACCTGAAAGGGCTGTCGTGAAATTAAATAGAACAAAATCAATGTTTTATTTTTCTCCTCAGTTGGGTTTGATAATGTGTGATCTCTTCCACACAAAAGCAGAGGAGACAATGAGCTGAAGGGAGACGACACTGGTCACATTTTAACTACTACTTCATTTACTCCTGTACACAGAATATATTTTCTCTGTATTTAATGTATTCATAAACCCTAAAATCACACACCGTCCTTTAAAAACTGTGTGTGCAAAACATAAAATATTAAAAATAAAAAATTAAATGGCCTTCCTTCCTATAATACAGACATCTGCTGCTTTTGTTCCAGTCGGGATGAGCTGGAAGCAATTTCACTAAGTCAAGGCGGCCGCCGGAGAGTGCGCGGCGCTGATGTATCCAGCGACGTGGCCCACCAACAATTACACGGCATTAGGAAAAAGACGATGGCCAATGTCTTCTGAGCTGGGACAAATTGCAGGGGGACTATGCAAAATAACTACCGGGTGCATTTAAATGGAAAGCTTTACTAGACACTAAATCATACAATAACTAATCGGCATCCGCTTGCAGCCTGTCACCAAGGAGAAAACGAGCAATCACTTTCCTTCCTTTTAACTAAACACCAAAATTGACTTGGAGGCATCTGTCTCTCTTTTATTTTCTGCCTCAGTACACTGAAAGATGCCAAATGAGAGCAAACAGAAGAGGGGTAAAATGTCTACTCTAAAAGCCTATTGATGCAAACTCTAAAATGGGGATGGGGGGGCAAACTGAATTTTAAATGTTGTGTGTTTTTACTTGTGTTGATGTTGTATTGAATATAACCAACTTATCTTAACATAGGTAATTTGACTTTTTACAGCACGTTGTTAAACTCGTAAACAATTCTCTCGAGGTATTTCTAATATATTCAGAAAAAAGGTGCCACGGCTGTAAACTGATGCATTTTCATGTAAAATCAAACTTCCAGGCTGCCAAAATGGAGCACGCAGCAATAGGCTTGTTTCCTGTGTGAAAGATCAATGCATTTCAATTGTAACCCCCTGCAGGTGGACCTGTCCCAAAGCCATGGCCCTGAAAGAGAGGAAAAGGTGGGCAGGGGGTATTGGTGGGAAATGGGGCGTGAAGCGGCACCACCACGCCGCGTAGAGCAGGTCTTTGGTCGCCTTTTCTCTTTTCAGATTGTTGTGCTAAAAGTAAACCTTAAAGCAAAAAAAGTCTGATGGATGAACAATGAATTTCTATCTTTCCAAATATCCGTCGCCTCATTGGTTTTCGATTGTGGCCAGTAAAGGTCTAAAGAGGCGGAGCAAGTCAAACTCAAAACACGCAGCTTATTAATAAAAGATACTGCGTTTAAATATGTGTTGCAGTGGGATTTTTTCAAAAACATAACGAGAACAATGATAATATTTTTGCAGAGACACCTAAATGATGACGGGACACAAAAGGCTGGTGCTTAAAGGTCAAACAAATCAGCGCTGGGGGTAGAGAGGGGGACATGGCGTTCTCTGACCTCTCTGCTCCACAGCACACTCACAGTGGCGTCCGCACACACCTACGAGCTCGCTTCCTTCCCCTGCAGGCACAAGTCTGTTCCCCCGAGCGACACGCACGGTAGAAAACAAGGCTTTATTTCCTCTAGGTGAGCAGAGACTGTCACGCTCCTTTAGTCCTGGTCAACACAAAATGAGCCCCGCGATCAAAGGGCGGAGTGGGCTCGAGGAAGCCGCCCTGACAAACCATAATTAAGACTGAGGTGATGTTGTGATGAGTCTGGGCGAGTGTCGGGCTGCTTCAGGTTTCAGCGTCAAAGTTTACCCCTCGAAACCTTTCCACGAATTTATAACAAAAAGCACAAACACATTTCGTTTCGTTCTGACATTGTCTTAATAAAAATGTGTTTGGCCAAGATCTTCCAAACGGCAAATGTCTAATATGTGTTTAATGCTGAACACTGTGGTATTTCTGCTTGGGAACGCACAAGAACATCACACACACATAGTTAATGCCTCCCCATAGGCCTTTGGGGTAAGTAAACGAGGTCTTTAGGTCTTTGTAGAGGCAAAAGTTCTGGAGGTTATCAGGAAGGACACATTGTCAAAATCATAAGAGTAACTCGAACTCTAGCGAGTCTTATCAGTAAAAGAACATATGAGCGACCATTTGGACGTTTCCTGATGCGATGGCGTGAGCAAAGAGACTCTATTGTACCACAGGTGGGGGAAGACAGGAGGCTTTAATAGCTGAGGTCCACCGTGAGCCTCTAGGGCTGTAACAGGAGGAGAAAGGACAGCTGATACACAAACAAGATGACCCCGCTCAGATGACCCCCTGAATCTGTCATTTTACTTAAACCATTCGGGTGAGACTATTACTTTGGCATAAAATAAGTAACTTGTGTTTATTAGACTACACTTGTTCTTTTAGAAGATATAGTTTAACCTAAGCAAAACAATTCAAGTCAATTTGAATCGTCTTTGCTTAAGGTTTAAAACAAACTTTTGCACCTCAAGTAATGTATTTAAATCATTTTACTTCTCTGGAATTATACTCTATAAAAATGAACGGTGAATGAAAGGTATTTAATGCTATTAACACAATGAATTTGAGGGCAAAACCCTCAGTCAATAGCACAATACAGTCAACATGCATGGCCATGCCACTGCGCAGGACCAGACTTCTTTTCAAAAGTCTCTGAACAGGCCGACCACTAAAGCACCAGTGACGTGGTGGGAAAGTGTCTGAAAGAGTGAGGAAGATGGAGCGCTGTGAGTTACAGTTGCCATTCCCCTACATCTCTGCAGCAGCAGTAGCCTCACTCTGACACCCCGTCTATTCGGGCTCATCTGTCTGCTGCACGCTCTTTGTACTTTACTGTTACTGGTGACATTTTGGTGTCACGGTGTCACCCTGAAATGGCTCCCCTCCCACGTCGCAGCCCGCGGCGGCGCAATCAGTTGAACAATAAAGTCCCGAGAAGTAGTGGCTGGAACCAAGGAGGCCCCAGCTGGGCGCAACGCCCTAACCCTTCCCCCTCCCTGGCTCCCATGAAATCGGGAATTAGCCAAAGCGTTGCTGACGACAAGTCAGTGTCTGTGTGTCCCGGGCTCTTCCCAGGGCCCAACAGGACCCAGGGTGAGCAGAGAAAGACACAGACAGAGCCACCAAGAGATGGGAGCTTTGGGGGTCACAAGGGGCAACCTGTATGTACAATTATGACCCTTGACCCCCAGCATTGCTTAGACCCTCTCACACATAAGACCGTGGGAGCTCGGTCCAGCCAGACCTGGCCATTTACAATGCCAAAAAGGGTGGTGTTATTTCCACGATAAAGTTAGTTTCCCAACTTGTTGTAGTGATAAATATTAAACTGCCTCTAATAGAATTATTTTACCAATATAATCTAATATGATATTTATATATAATTGTACCATTATTTTACCAAAGCATTAAAAGGACAATAGACAGAGACTGATCTGAGTTCTCACCTTTGGATTTTCAAGTATCCCAGACTCATAGCTAAAGAAAGACAGAAACATAAAGAAATACAATATTCAATATATATATTTATACATCATATTTTCAATGTTTACAGAGAATAAATGACCCATGACAACACAACTACCAACCTTATGTGCATGAGGTTGGCATCCATGCTCCATGGAGCCTTGGGAGTGACAGGAACAGGAATGTCGTGTTTCTGAAGATGGAAAAAGTAAATCACATTTTACACCTTATTTCATAAGGATGAAATATATTCATAAGAAGGAAAAGATAAAGATCAAATCTGAGCTTTCAGTTTAGTGAGGCCCACTAAAATACCTTCACACGTAATGCACTCAATTAGTCTTTGTGGAAGAGCAAGATCGCCCTCTAGTGGAACTGTTCAGCAACTGCATCATGAACTGATTTATCAAGTCAGAAAAATAATTTGATTTGATCTGTAACTTTTCTGGTGGCCCTTCGTCTGCTTGTCTCCTTGGAGATGGATCTTGCCTAGAATATTTCAGATGATGGCATTACATGTATCTCCATAGAGACGAGCATGGGGCCGTACCAGGTGAAGTTACAGATGAGAAAGGTGGCAAAGTGACTCCTGCTTATGAAGAATGGGCAGGAGTTATTCTTTTCTACATATCATGGACAAAACATGTCACTGAAACAATGTTAGATAAACGAGTTCAATACCACAGCGAGGGACAACCCAAGAACCACAATAACACAAGTAACACAAGAGACGAGTGCCAGACCTCCTGCCAGAAATGTTACGTAGTGCAGCTTTAATCTACCTGTGCAAATTCCATCAGGTCTGTTCGTCCTTTGAAGCGGTTGTAAAACTCAGGAATCCTCCATGGAGCAATGACCTGAACCAGGAATAAAACACAAACTCTGTCACATGAAGCTGCCAGGTATTACATTTGGTGTTGAAATTCACCCACCTGGACCTCGGGGTAGAGGGCGTAGCAAGTCAGTTCAAACCGAATTTGGTCGTTTCCCTGAAATGTAAAAAAAAACTTGTTTTTGTTACACATTTACTGGATGGTTCACTATTTCCCTCTAGTGGCCAAAAGACAGAAGAACATAAACAGGCCAATGTGTTACAAACCATTACTAAGCCTGAGAAGTGGAAATGCATCTAAGAAGCTTTTGATTCTGTTCAGCTCATCATGTTAATATAACTGTAGCTTATAGTTATTTTAATTATTTATAAGAGATACAGAAAATAACTTTACAGCTTATACAGTTGGTTAAAGGTCTGATAATGGTCCCCTGACGTAGAAATGGATTTTTTACCTTCCCTGTGGCACCGTGAGAAATATACTCTGCTCCCTCTTTACGGGCGATGTCCACCTGGCGCCGGGCGATGCACGGCCGAGCCACTGAGGTGCCCAGCAGATAACGGTCCTCATAAACGGCATTCGCTTGCACAGAAGGCCAGATAAAGTCTTGTACAAACTCTTCCCGAAGATCTTCAATGTAAACCTACAACAGATGAAGTGAAATGAGTCACATAACGCACTTCAGTAGCAGAATATAAAATACAGCAGTCGGGGATCATGCCATTTTAATTCTGTACGTTCTAGAAGGTAAAAAAAAATCTGGGAATGACCTTTTTGGCACCAAGTTTTTCTGCCTTTTCCCGAGCAGCTTTGAAGTCTTCATCTTGTCCAATATCAGCCTGTAAAAACAAACACATGCAGCCGTCACATGAGGCTGTAGCTGCATGTTAAAGCCACAGCAAACCGTAGTTTACCAACACTGAGTGTGGAGTGAATGAAAAATGCTCTGTAAAGAGTCTGTGAGTGTCACAAAAGTACTATATAACCTGATATACTAGTATTGTAACTGCCTCTAATTTATTTTTGAGTTACGTTTATTCCTGTATTTTAATTTAATTATTTAATGCTCATACGCTATCTAGTGGTGGAAAAGTAAAATTTGGAACATTATTTAGCACATATTATTTGTTCCGCACTCATTTGAATGCGCCATCAGCTGGACAGCGCTTTGCCACGTTCTTTCTGGGCTCCGGTAAGAAAAGTGAAATAAGATGTTTTTGTTGTAACAATTCATTAATAAATAATTATTTTATAGTACAGAAAGACACTTTACAAGAACATAAGAGCAATTAGCCCCTCGTGGAAGTCATCTCACGAGGTTTGTCTGTATTTTATTTCATGTTAATTTGTACAAGGCAAAGAATATTGTATTAAAACCACTGTATGTATTTGTGTTTCTGTGAGCAGTTCTCACGGGTTGTGAAGACAAGATTAAACCCCGTTTTAACTACCTCGTGCTCATGCTTATTCCTTGAGGGTGCTACACTGATATACTAGTATTATTCATTATTAAGCTGTATAATATAGTGTAGAGCCACAGAGCTGCAGTGGGACAGTTGTTTCTCTAGAACAGGTGGATGAGCTCATGTAAAAAAAATGTTCTTACCAAAAATGCGATGACATCATAGCCCTGCTCCTTCAGCCACACCAGAATACAGGAGGTGTCCAGCCCCCCGCTGTAGGCCAACACCACAGAACCTTTGGACATGTTGAGTCTCTTCACTGTAAATGGTCAACACACACAGAGTTGAAAATTATCCAGTTCACCAGTAAATATTATATTCATTTTTTTTATAACTGAGCCATTCTGGCTTTAGTTACGTTAGAGTTAAATATAAAACCCTGTTATTTCAGCAACAGTTTATTAGTAAAACTGTGAGATGTTGTGATGACATCGCCCTGATGTTTCCTCAGCCACTTGTGACGTTCAGTCTTCAACACTCAGACGTGTTACAGGATGAAATGCTCCAGTCTGGGGTGCAGACCCAGTGTGTCCATGTAGTGTGCGCTGCACAATCTCACGGGTTGTGAAGACAAGATTAAACCCAGTTTTAACTACCTCGTGCTCATGCTTATTCCTTGAGGGTGCTACACTGATATACTAGTATTATTCATTATTAAGCTGTATAATATAGTGTAGAGCCACAGAGCTGCAGTGGGACAGTTGTTTCTCTAGAACAGGTGGATGAGCTCATGTAAAAAAAATGTTCTTACCAAAAATGCGATGACATCATAGCCCTGCTCCTTCAGCCACACCAGAATACAGGAGGTGTCCAGCCCCCCGCTGTAGGCCAACACCACAGAACCTTTGGACATGTTGAGTCTCTTCACTGTAAATGGTCAACACACACAGAGTTGAAAATTATCCAGTTCACCAGTAAATATTATATTTATTTTTTATAACTGAGCCATTGTGGCTTTAGTTATGTTAGAGTTAAATATAAAACCCTGTTATTTCTAACAGCAACAGTTTATTAGTAAAACTGTGAGATGTTGTGATGACATCGCCCTGATGTTTCCTCAGCCACTTGTGACGTTCAGTCTTCAACACTCAGACGTGTTACAGGATGAAATGCTCCAGTCTGGGGTGCAGACCCAGTGTGTCCATGTAGTGTGCGCTGCACAATGGCGTTTATATGGTTGGCAAAGGAATTCGCTTACAGCTGCCCATTCCCGGTCACGGCCACATTCTCCAAACTCTTTACGCTTCATTAACCTCATTCACTCTTCAAAATCCCCGCGTGGCTTCGTACAATGTCAAATTTCATAGATTTTAACTCTGAAGAAGCTGACATTATATAAAACAGAGGCCTAAAAGAGGCACACAGGTGTCTTCGAGGCTCAAGATATTTTTTCCATCGCAACAAGCTCCAGCTCAATTTAGACTAAGCTCCGATATACAGCGCGATATAATATGACCACAGAATGAGGAGAAAATCAATACATGACAAATGTAAATTATAACAGTTAATTACGTAGTTAATTACCAATAAGCAGCCTGTTCCTGTGGCAGATAAACGTGGTCCGTCCTCACAGACGCGTCTGTCTGCGCGACCCGAGGATCTGGTAAAATAAACCAGGACCACGCGGCCGCGGCTCAGGCCCATTTCTCTCTCCTGCGTCCTTCCTTTCATGACTTTCCTTTTTTAGCTGTCAATCAAATGTCATAATAATCGTAGACCCCCAAAAAACCACGGAAGTAAAGAGTGAACATGAGCGCGGCTTCAGGAGGCAGACCTCAGATAAAAGAACCAAACTTTATTGGCACCAGTGAGTTTATATTCTCTATGTTTATCTCCTGTCTCCTCTGGGGGCGGGACTTCCTCACTCACTTCCTGCAAAATCGAGGAACAAGAAGAGAGAAAAGAGAAATGGGACGCGGCCCCGTGTGAATGAATTTATATGAATGAAATGATTTCAGGTTGCGCCACACAGAAAATCCACACGCACTGACTGATCAGAAACAGGTTCTTCTACATCTGTTTCTGTATAAATGGCCATTTGCATCTTGAATTGGGAACTATATTATCACACGGGGTTATGCGGCTCTCTCTGAGGCAATTTACCCAATTACCTGTTATTATATTTGCTCTGAAAACGCAGTGACTGTTTCTGTAGCACTCAGATGAGACAACATCTTACATTATCTTTATTTCATTGCCATGAACGTTGAGA
>KN507363.1:14116-24711 GCA_000787155.1 Scartelaos histophorus | reverse complement strand
ATCTCAAAATGTTTACCATGAAAACACTGATGTGAGCTGTGCTTTATAATTTATTGCATTTGATTTCATAGCCAAATCTTCTCACACATAAGGAGACAGTAAACACAGTTTGACCTCCTTGCCAGGCTGTTGGTGCGTGTTCATGCAGGAGGTTCAATACCATCGATGAGCCTGGCACTGAGAGTGCTCCGGCCTGTAGTCTGCTCCTGCCCACTGCCCCTCCCAACCACTTCTCTTCAATCCTGCCTCTCTCTGAAATACTGCCTGTAGCCTGTCTGCGCGCATACAGAGGTGGGAATATTTATGTGAATGCAATTGCACAAAGTCTCACTGTTCATGTGGGAGTAGCTGAATGAAATCGAAAGAAAATGTATCGTAGGTGACAAAAAGATAGGGCTGACTAATATAACTACAGAGGGGAGGCAATGCTGTTTACCTGCTGGAATTTCCCCCAGGATAGTGGCGGCAGTGGCAATGCAGAACTCGGGTGTCTTGCCCTGGGTGAGACTGAGATTACAGGTGACATGTTAAGAATTAAGAACGTGTTTAATCACATAGAGATGACTTCTGCAGCAGTAAGGGAACGGGGAGAGTGGGGGGTTTTGAATATGTGTCAGATTACTGCAGAATTCCTATCTCCATAGGGAAATAAGGGTAGTCTTATGCCATAGGCTGCACTAAATGGATATGTGCGTTCATGTATCATCCTATATCTGACGCACAATAATAGCTTCATACAGACATATAAACTGATCAGGAATAACGTGATTACAGACAGAATCAATAATACAGTCATCTCTTAGTGGGAGGGATTTACAGCAATAATTACCAAGAAGAAAGCAATGTCTTAAACGGTGCTTAAAATGGGCATTGGGAGTTTATTCGCAGTGAGAATACTGTGAGTTCTTCTACAGGAAAAAAAAAAAAAAAGAATTGACAAAATTGCTAAATGCGAGGCTAAAAGTAAAGCGTGTTTTTTGGGTTTGTGTCTGTTTTTTTTGAGTGTTTTTTGGTATGGTTATCGCAGTATGTGTGGGCTTGCGTTGCCACAGAAATGTTGTCAGTATTACACAGTCTGGCATAAAACGTATCCATCTCCATTAAGTATGATTTTAACTTTCTATTTCCATAATTATATACTAGCATAGACTCAAAGTTTAGTTTAAAATGTCTTTCGCTTTACAAGTACGTTAGGAATCTAGAATAAGAAATGTCAAGTTAAAACTGTCAACTAAAGTGTAATGCTAATCTTCATGGAGAGAAAAAGGTGATGGACCCTGTGCCAGAAAAGTTACACAATGCAACTTTGAGTATTGCATTCTATTATGTGTTTATTGCAGCTCAAATTGTACATTTTGAATACATTTTGGGAACAATTCTGCTTCATGGTTTCTGTATTATCATTTATAATCTATGTATACTACAATATTTCATGCTTCAAAATTGTTTATCATGACAGAGCTTTCCATAGGGACATACTGTGATATAGCTGAAGTACATGGATGAAAAAGCAAAGGGAAGACTTGTTGAAGCATGACACTGGCTCTATTGTAGCCGGTGCAGTGGGACAGGAGCACAGAGAGGGCGGCTCTTGGGCAGGTTTGTGTTGGCAGGAGCTGTGCAGGACCTGGGCTGGTTCTGATTCAAGCCTGTGCCAAGCCCTGACAGCGTGCCCACTGTGCAATGTCACCTACAGCACCGTGCCATGTAGTGCGGCACAGAGAACATCATTCACACACTGGGCTATAAAGGAGGTTATTGGGTTTTTTTTTGTTGTTTTTTTATTTTTCAATTTATGTAACATGTAATAATAAAAAAAGGACACTATGGGTTTTTTTTGTTGTTTTTTTTTTATTTTACAACTTATGTAACATGTAATAATAAAAAAGGACACTATAAAAACTGACTCTTTTGAGGTTTAAGCCATGTTAAAATAATATTACCTCACCAAAAACATACCTGGAGTAGTGTTTTATTTTATTCACATGTTTGCGTAATTCTGGTATATTAGTCTGTCTACACTATCTCCCAAGCTCAAAATGCTTTCAAGTTAGTTAAATAAAGTTCTGTAGAGTTCAGTAATTCCAGGGCTGAAATTATCCAGAAGATTCTACTGCAGATGGACCGAGATTAAAAATAAGTGGAGCACTTCTTGTATTACCACATAACATCACAAGGGCCGTCTGTTTGAGAGAAGAACTCAGAATAAATATGCAGGATTTGTGTGTTAAACATGAAAACAAAACTCCAGGCATGTTTTTGATGAGGAAACAACATTATAACAGAGATCAGAAAATATCATAATATGGGCACATTATAGCCATTCATTAAATAATAAGTTATAACAGAGATCAGAAAATATCATAATTCAAGAATTATTATTTAAGAATTAATTAAAGAATATAATGCACAGTGTTATGAGGGCACTTCAAGTTTACAATACATTTTTATTCACTACATTTTTATTTTAACTACATTTTGGTGAAGAAAAAATAATTTGTATATTTAATCAAAGTGTACTGAATTACTTGATTTCAATAGCAAAGTATGTATAGGACTATAGGAGTAAGTAAAGTAATAATTTAGGTACTAGTACTTGTGGTAAAGGCAGAAGTGGCAAGTACAAGGTGTAAGATACAATGAAAATGCATTTATATCACAAGTGTTGCCTGTGTTTTCCTTCAACTGTTTATAGTAAAAGAACCTTGAAATCTGTGATGAAAGTGATGAGGGGCGAAATTTTCACTCTAAAAACTTGTGTCCACTTGACGGAATTAAACTTTTAATTGCAATCACAGATATAGTTTTTGAGGTATGCTAAATGAGTATTGTGTTAGAATAAACTGAAGTCATTCCAGAGTTTCACCATCAGAACGAGACATGAACCCCGAGACATGAAGATAGTTTCTAGTCTAGTCTGTTGTAGGGAGTATTATACCTCTGATGACAAAGGCCAAGATACCAAGGACTGAGTTAGCAGTATATTGAGTACATGGCAGAAAATATTTGTCTGCTGTTTTGCAGTTTTGTAGTTAATTTCACATTCCATTCATGTTTTGTGCGATACTTGAAACTCAACCAAGACATTTATAGACACGTTAAAGACACTTTTGATGGATTGCCCAACTATCATTTGCATATAGTCATGGAGATATAATCCAAAAAGTTATTTATTTTTGTCACTATGGCCCCACCTCTCATTAGTCACCTGTATAAATTCATCTGAAAAGTCAACTTGATCTGAAAGCTTTTTCTGCCACATGACCTTTATAAATGTCATCACAATAAATATGTTTTCCCACTTTGTTGTGAAAGTTATGACAAATAATTCCCTATTTACCACCTTTGTATCAGCAGTCAAAAGCATGCCCTCATGCAGTATTCACTTGTCTGGAAAATATGTGAGAGATTTAAATAACAATTTTATTACTTGACTAGATTCAGACAAAGTTGTTATAAAAACGTTCATAAATGTTGCCAGGAATGCAGTTATTCTTGCAATTTGAATAACACAGCAGCAGTGAAGAATGTAACAGGCCCACACCCAAATTCATATATGTATGTAATGTGTGAGATTTGTTCAGCGCCTTCATACCGTGAGCCTTATTAGCATTTGGTGCATACAACCTCATGTACATAAGCTTGATCAGTGAAGAAAATAATCCACATATTTCTTCATTTTGTCCCAGTTAGTGGCAGTAGCATAGCAATGGTTGTGTCCGTCAAAGCGGAATTGGTACATTTCGAACACGGGTAATCAAATGGAGTGTGGTAATCACATTCAGGAACATGTGGAATCCAAAAACAGGTGATGTATGGCCTGAGGAATATGAGACTCCTAATATGACAAAAAAATAGAGACTGCATAATAATGGATGTGTATGGCATGGATGGATTTGGGGGCAATATGGACAATTTTACTTTAGAATTGAGGCAATCAACCAAAGCTTAAATAGACTAATTTTACTGACATTCTTTTCTATCTTTGTCTTTACAGAATGATTCCATCCACAACCAACGACTTCCTGGTTCGTGACCTGGCCCCTGGGCGGAGCTACGACTTGTGTGTTCTGGCTGTGTTTGATGATGTGGTCACCTCACTCACTGCCACTCGCCCTCTCGGATGTCTCTCCTTTAACACCGACACAGAGTTCAGCCAGTGCCAGGCCATCCACAGCCATTTTCTGGGAGGAACTATGATCATTATCATTGGTGGAATCATTGTAGCTTCGGTTCTGGTTTTTATAATTATCTTAATGATACGATACAAAGTGTACAGCCACGGAACGGGCCACGGAAAAGCGGCCATTTCAGCGGCTGCACCAAGAACACAGAGCAACGGGCAAGGAGGACAGGTACAGATCCTCCCTCAGTCTGCATCCAAAGTGACTGATGGTCAAGAGGACCAAGGGCTGGGCCCGTCCCGAGCCGTGTCGCCTAGCAACACCCTCAGAGACACTGTTGCTCTGGTGGAGGAAGAGAGCACCAGCCAGAACATTATGTCTAGGACTGACTCTTTGGCTAGTGAAGAAGTGCTCTCCCCTACCAAGGCCCGCTTCACTTCCCGAGTGGCCATCGAGATGAAAAACAGACCGCCATCTGTCGCCAAAGAAGCAACCTCCCCCAAGGATCTGGCAGGTAGAGACAGACCACGGGGGGGAAAGACATTAGGACAGCCGCTGAGAGGGGATGGGCTAAATGAAAGAGGTGCAAGACTGACAAATGCTAGAGACATAGAGAGCACGAGCAGACAGAGACAAGAGGGAGCAAAAAACACAATCAGTGCTAAAGGAGGATGTTAGATAAGGTGCAATTGAGACTATGAAATAGAGTGAGAGAATAATGCGCTGCGTGCTTGAGTGTGAACGACTGAGCCCTCTGACATCCTTGTGGACCTTTACAGCTCTGAGTTTTAATCAAAAGTTTTAATTAAACTTTGATCAATGAGAAATCAGGTGTTAAGGCCAAAGAGCAAACCTTATTGGAGAAATGACTTATTAAAACATATCGAAGCCTCCATCCGTCATTACAAAGTGAAAGTTATGGCTTATCGCTGTCACATACTTTGTAGACTTTGTTCGACTCCCAGAGTTACGAATGTCTGCTCTTTCTGCGCAATCCATTATCTTGCATTAAACCTGCTGGAAATAGTTAGACTTGAGGCAGCTGCAGAAAGCTTGTTAGCTATTTAGAATGACACAAGCTGAGTGCTGAGTGTAAAAGAGGTAACGTTTGTGCTTTACAACAAAAGAAAGGTTCAAAACACTCCCAACTTTCACATTAACGAGAAAAGTTTTGTACGTGTTAAACTTACAGGGGCTACTTTGAGACAATGCATTGTTAGGAGACATTTTTACTTCAAATATATGAAATTGTGATTTAATGATTGGAATGATAGACCTCATTTATAACATAATTAAATCCATAAAAGCTTCTTCTATACATGTCCCCATTACTGTATTATCAGTCTTAGCTTCACTCCATGTAAATTATGCCCCTTGAGCCATTCCTATGCTACTCTGCGCAGCGACCTCCACATTCAGATAGGTTATAATTAAACCCAACGGGTACATAAACAAATTCCAATATTATAATGGGGAAAAAGCCCTGTAGAGCAAATGAAGCTATGCCTTTTGCCATAAGGCATGGCCAAAAGTCGAAGGAACCCTGTAACCCCAACTGAAATCAATCTTTAACTTCCTTCAACCATTTAGATTCACAAATAAGTCCCTACGGAAAAAAAAATGTTTTGTGTATATTTTGGCAAATCTATAAATGTGCACCGGAGATCCATATATAATTGCTTTTCCTAGAATATACAGAATTAACTTGTATTATCTAAGGGTGTTTTTACTGTTAAAATAAATATCATAATATCATAAATATCTTGAAAACATAAATTCTTACTTTGAGCAAGGTCACCTCTCCACAGATCTGACCTAGTCTCCATTGAGATAGATACTGTGAAAGGAAATTACATCTTTGTTTTTCCAATTTCTCTAATAGGCAATGACATTTAAAACAAGCCCTGTGGTTTTCATTATAAAGCAAACAAATATAAATGTGCATACACTATTTGTAGATCAAACTGACATTTTAAATACTGCACTCTGTACCCAACAAGTCCAAGCCACACACAGGGACATGTACTGTTCCTCTGGAGGTCCGATTTTCTGCAATAAGCCTACTTCAGCACACTTCCCCTTTAACATCAATCCACTTGACAAACTGGGCTTTCATTAGAACGTATAAAAAATCCCAGACACAATTTCACATGAGTGGCTTAAATAGCGGAGTCGCCACGCTTTATCAGCGCTCCTTTTTGTCATGCTATTGGCCTTTGTGAATAGGTTGAAATTAGGTGCCATTGAGCCATGCGCTGATAGCAGTAAGAGGAGATCTTTGGAGGGCCCAGGCTGGCTTAGCGGGTTCAGCCAGAGTTCCACCTCCACCAACTCTGGATGAAGAATAAAATGACATTTATTATACAATTAATCACCAGGGGATGTTGTTACGAAGCCAGCTAGATTTTTTATTGGATCAAATTAAACTACAGGGGCTGTTAATTGGTTTGAAGTAATGGATTCTGGGTTTTTAGGTCATGTTCTTGGTAGCTGGAAAGTGTTGCCAGTGAAAGATGCCTCCCATTGCAGCTGCTAAAACTGGGGTCTCATTTAGTATTTCAGAACATTACACACACTTAGAAAGAAAAGTGTCACAGTACTGCAATGATCTTATCTCCATGGAGACATGGTTACAGGTAAGAACTATGGAACTATAGAAAAATGTATTTATTTATTTATCAATAAAAACACCTACAACTAAATAATGCAAGACATATACGTTTAGCTCAAAGTCAGGTTTATTTATACAGCACATTTATAAACTGATACACATGATGAAATTATGAAAATAAACAAATACATAAATAATGCAAAAAGGTTTAAGCAAAAATCTAATTTGAAATAAGTGCTAAAAGTGCTAGTTTTAATGCCAACATTATAGAGAAAGTGATATTTTCTCCAGGGAGACAAGAAGTTAGTGGAACTCCCAACAGAAAAGTTGCACAGTGCACCCTCATTATAAGAAAGTTAGTTGAATTAGCATGATATGCAGGCCTATATGTGAAACCAGCTAGATTTTAATTGCTACTTCTACTAATACTATATTTATCTCTACTATAACTACTAATAGACAATATTTGGACTTATTAGCATATCAGTTATCAAAATTAAATCTCCAGCACAGGCTGATAGTTGGTCAATATGCTGCCAAAAAATATCAATACGAAGAGATCACTGCACAAAACAAGACTACACAGCTCTCTTATAGGTTTGTGATTAAAAAAGACCTCTGGGTGAGTTTGTAGTAAATGTAAATTACATAGTTTGGGAGAAATAATCAAAATCAACCCAACATATCAGCTCAAAAATATTGACAGAGCATCAGCATTGATCTTTTCTAAATTACATAGTTTGGGAGAAATAATCAGAATCAACTCAACATATCAGCTCAAAAATATTGACATAGCATTAGCATTGGCCATGAAAAAGCCCATATTGGTTGATCTTTCATAACTACCCCTACCATAACCAGTACCAACACTTACCATTAAGCTAATTTGACAGACTGGGATGTGGGAGCAGTATATGTTGCTAAATTAGGCCTCTATAGAACAAGGAGCGCATGTGCTCATTAGCTATGTGAAAGGTTAGGTTTTGTTAGACATATAAATCTTGCCTGAAATCTGTTTTTGTACTTCCCAGCAGTAACACTATTGAATAGATTGTGAACTTGTCTGTTTTCCCCTATAGGCATAGTTAACTGTTGCAACCTCACATAACCCTGACCCGAAGACTATCCAAAGAGCACAGTTGCAGTGTAATTACGATTTTTTGTTTCATCGGAAGAAACAAGTTGCCACTAGTTGTATATTTTTGTAGTGCTTTGATTTCCAGGAGCGATGGCACTTTGAGGCCAAGACGCAGAGACAGAACTACAGCGTGCACAGCGTGTTGGGGTTACAGCGGTTGGAGTTGTAGCCTGTGATGTGTTTTACTGGTTGGTGCATTGCAGAGAAAGGCAACATTGATCTAATCAGAGAAAAGCAAGTCACCGCGGAAACAAAGCGCCCCCAGGAACAAGGTGCGCTCACAGAAAGCCCCATTAAAGCTCTTCTCCAACCACGACATCACCTGAAACTGCTCTGTCAGAGAAGAGGGTGTGACGGGGATGGTTGATTGGCAAGGTGGTTTTGTTAGTGTATACACAGTTATGAGACAACATTAGAACATACATACATACATACATACATTCAAAGGTCCACAACGTAACTTTTCTGTGGAGGAAACTCATTTGCATCACTGTCTTTTTCTTTTGATTATTACCTAAAGCTCATAAATAAGGTAGGAATGTAAATTGTAAATCGAGAGTTTTGTCTTTCGACTCAATTCCTTCAAAGCAGTTTCATACAGCGACTGCATCAGCAAGCAGAAAACTTAGTGCACCTTTAACTTAAATCAAATTTTGCTTTACCCAAGGACATAATTATTAAAATAAGTAGAAAGTTTGATCTAAACCACTCTAGAGGGCACTATGTCTGACAGTTACCAGGAATATCCTAAAGCCGAAAATGAAACATTTTGAATATTCATGAAGTGAAAAGTTTGAGATGTTAAGTAGGTATTGGTCAAAACAACTCTTAGGTTAACAAAATATCATCTCTGTAGGTGGAAAAATGCAATACTTACACTATAATTATACAGCGTGTTAATGGGCACTTTAAAAGAAATATTATTGCCATTTACATGTGTCCCTCTAATGTGAGTGAAATGTTTCTATTCACTGAGAATGTTTCACTTTATGTTCGAAGAATCAAAGAAAATACTCCACTCCAAGTCAGATGTGAGAAATTGTTAACTGAGAATTTTTTAGCAGAGAGAGATATAGGATTTATTGACTTTTACATTACGAATGACAGTGCATAGAAAGTTCTTTTAATTTAAATCATATATTGAAGTTATAGTATATTTCAGAAATAATCAGCCTAAAAAGTCATTTTTCTGCATTTTTCTGGTGGAAAGTCATGCACCATGGATATTTTATCGGTTGGCCTGAAATGTTTTACAGTATTGCATTGAATTTATCTATTATCACTTCATTTTCTAATATGAATATGGGTTTTTATTGTCCATGGACTTGCCTCTCCACAGATCTGATAAGTAACTTGACTCTGTAATCTCTGTAAATATAAATAAGTTTATACCATAATGTAGAATGCTAGAAACAATGCAGAAACTCCACCAGAAAAGTTACACTGTGCACCTTTACCAATTCAAAAACAGTTCGCAGTCATTTTTAAATACCCTGGAATTTTCCATGGTGTGACATTAAATATATCTATCTAGGATTTATTTATAACAGGTGTTTCTATTGCTCAAAAATACAATAATTCCTTCTGTGAGCGGACCCTCCACTAGAAATGTTATGCAGTGCGTCTTTAAAGCTTATTTTTAATATTATGAACAAACCACCCAAGGCAAACCAACTTAATCCACATAATATCCAGTCTGTTTGTAGCAATGGCCACTTCTAAATTAACAGTGACATGTAGCCAGCGGTCAGTGACTTCCCTCTAGCTCTTCCACATATATTTGCACATTTTGAAAAGCAAGACCCCGAGCGATATTCACATGTTCTCTTCAGATTAGAGCACTACTATTGTAAAGACGTGCCGAGTGTGTATCTGTGTGTGGCCGAGCAGTGACCCTGGATTCTGCCCGTCCTCTGTGGAGATTCATCTATCACTCCTCTTCCCGGTGTCATCCAACATGGCCGACACTATTCTTCACCGTCGTCTGCCCCTCACAAGTCCTTACCATGGGCTTTTTTCACGACTTTTCATACACTGTTGTGGCACTCGGGAGCGTCCGTGTGGGTCCATGTGGCTATGGTGTGTGACAGTGGGGCTGCATGGTATGAGAAGAGCAGTGTGGTAAATACAACTGTTGTGTGGCCGTCTTGGATTTCTTTGAAGTTGTGCACAGGGATACAACATAACATGCTTGTAAATTTTAACCTGCAACAATCTGGGCAAAGGGTTTACGTCAGTACTAGAGAGGGCCAAGGTTTCCACTTTTTAGTGAATTTGATATTGGCCTTAAATCTTCAAATCTCAAATTTTGTTCTGGCTGACCTACTGCCTAAAAACTATACACAAAGGTTGATTTGAACACTTTAATGCAAATACTGGTCAGAATGTGACTACATTGCCCTTTTTTGTGGTAAAAAGAGACCGTGAGTGAGACACAAATAAAAATAATATAATTTGGGGGAAATAATCAAAATTGGTCCCGTATATCAGCTGCAAAATATCAGCATCAGTTTTGGCATCAGACATGAAAGAAAAAAAAAAAACTGTCGATCTCTAATCATCAACATTCCAACAAATCAGTTAATAAAGAAATGACTAATTACTAACTATACTAACTAATTAATGTCAGTAGTTAAAGATCCACTTCATGGAGATGTTTGCTTTGCCAGAAATATTTGTATAAAATATATGGACAATCTGCAAGGAGGTGGACCTACTGAAT
>KN507363.1:0-14099 GCA_000787155.1 Scartelaos histophorus | reverse complement strand
TGAATCCATGTTAATTAAATAAAAAAAAAAAAAAAAAAAAAAAAAAAAAAGATAAAATAAAAAAAGATAAAAGTTGGAGAAAGTATGGCCCACTTCTCTGACAGATAGATGCTCATATTGCTGTGATCCAGTTTGTGGAGATCCACATAGCCTGAACACCAAAACAGTAACTTTTTGATATATTGTGCAGCCCTGTGTGTTTGTGTGTTTCATATTGCTTCTTGTCATGTCTCCACTCTCACGAATTGTTTTTGGCTTTGCTCTCTCCCTGTGTCTCTCTTTCTCTCTCCCACTCTCACCTCCCTGTCTTTCTGGACGCCTCCAGCAGCAGACAGCAGACGTCCTCGTAGTGTGGAGTGGAGAGCCTATAAGATCTGAAGCTCAGTAGACCACAAAACTTCACTCTCAAAGTAATGACTGGCACTTAAAACTGAAGCTTCCCTTCCCAAGATGCCTGCTCCCTTTCCTGCTATCCAGTCTTTAATCCCTGTGGGCTCCCAATCCCTCACTCCTCTGAACTCTCTATCAAAGCCCTACAATTTCACCCAAATTAAATAAAACATTTCAGATATAACTCATTGTATTTAACTCATTGCCAAGAAATACTTTTATAGATGTCAACACAACAGCTAGTGTAGTTAATAGTTAATAGTACGATAAAGCATGACAGTTGCACTTTAAATTTCTCATATCATCAACGAAATATATAACTTCTTTTTTTCCCACTACCTTAGCATTCTCTGATCTCCAGCTGTCAGCCACGTCTATCCAATATCATGTACCAAGAATATGATTAAAACATGATCAGACTTTATGGCCGGGGGCTGCAAACGACTCTTAGTCTGTTTTAATTGATACTTTGCAGTGACGTTACGCTGGGAGTGTTGTACGTGCATCTCTTATGACGCAATGTTCAGGAATTACAATGGGGACACAATGTGCACACTAGCAAACACAGATAAAAAGGTTTTAAGCTCTAGAAACCTTAAATAAATAAATAAATAATCTTTTAACAGTTTAGTACCTATAGTTAGCTTCAGACATCAGCTGCAAAGTATCAATACAACCCCCCACAAGTTTTTGATAGTAATAATTATAGTGTATTAGTAGGAGTAATAGATATTAGCCAATAACTTACAGACTTGCTTGAATCTATACACACTGCATAGTATTTACTTTGGGTGAATGAATACTTCAGCTCCCTCTTATTACCTTGTTTAATTGTCCTGCATTTAGTGAAGTACTTTCCTCCTGTCGTGCCCCTGCTGCTCATGTCTCTCTGCCCACATTGTTAACGTGATGAGCCTCTCTCTCTCTCCTCCCTTCTGCTCTTTATCCATCTTCCCACCTTTTTGTCTGGACCATCTCCGCCTCCGTTTCCCTGTCCTCCGTCCATCTCTGCTGCCCTCCCAGACAAATCTTATCACGTGTGGTTTACGGCTCTTTCCCCTGTATCTCCTCCCGTCCCTCGGCAGCCCGCTCCGGATTGATGGTGAAGGAGAAAAGTATAGGGAGATGGAGCGGTAGACAGAGCGTATGTGATGGATGCGAGCGTTACCGGGGGAACGCGGCATTCTCAAAGTGACGCCATAAACGCCGACGCTACATAAAGAAGCTTAAAGGAGATGCTGCTTCACAAATACACTGCAAATGTGACAAGCTACAGGAACCTAAATGACTTGTACTTGTGTAGGGTATTTATCTTGTCTGAACTAGGGAGCATCTTTTTTGTTGGTTTGAAATGTATGATGTAGCTTTTACTTATAATATCTTTTCCTTAAGGCAGGTTATCTTTCCACCAAGTTTTTCATTTACAATTTATAATTTACATCAAGGTCTTAGTAATACTCAATACATTATATTAACGCCATAATTAAGCAATGTTAAAATGTTGTTACCTCATCAAAAACATATCTGGAGTTGGGTTTTGCTTCATTCACACACAAAATTCAGTTTCAGCTTGTGATATCCTGAAACGTTTACCTTTTGTTACTCCCCTCGAGTTCAAACAAGGCTCAAATTAGTTCTTAGGTTTTTACAAACATTTATTCGGACAGGAGGAGTCTTCAACATGTCTTTACATGCAAATGGGCCTCACAATGCCGACGCCGTCAGAACTAAAGGAAAGAAAATGTGAAAGCTTAAATGAACCATCTTACATTATTACGTATTTTACATATAAATAAAGTAAGATAAAGAATAATAATAAGTACACATTCACTTAACTATGTATTAACACAAAGTCACATGCACACGTAACACACGTAAAGATAGAAAGCAATTAAACAACAAAACGATTGAAAATGTACCTCATTGGCCACATTCACTCAAGGGGAACAATGTCCAGATTTTGGAGCTCTCTCTTGCAGAAACCCCAACTCTAACGAACCATCCTTTCCTCCTTTTGCTCGGAGGCCAGAGCACGGATCCTCGTGCGCATCCCAACCAACAGGACAGTGCACACAAACAAAAATTCCCCCCAGAAATAACACCACAAATTTCAAGCAAAACAAATAAAAGGTTATCTTCATCCTTATATATAATCAAATAAAATGAAAATAATTAACATGAATTCATACTACTTATTGCCTTTTGACATTTCACTGTATTTTAATCTAAAAAGTATAAACCATGAACTTAAATATATGACAGTTGCCACTGACAGCAGCTACACCTTTTGTTCAACAAAGATCGGCAATCCCAGAGCTGAAATGATCCAAATGGCTCAAGTGAAGGTGTGTGGAGTTTAAAAACACAGTGGAGCTCTTCCTGTTGCGAGGTGTTTTCTGTTTGAGCGTCTGCTTGAAAATGTAGTGCAGTAGAAAGTACTGATACCTGCTCTCAAATGTAGAGAAGTTAAAAAGTATTCACTAAAAATGTTCTCATGTAAAGTAAAGATAGCTAACATTTTACTTAAGCACGGTCATGCTTTGTTACACACTTTGTTACACTGTTTAAAATGTACTCTAATAACAAAGTATAAGAAAACTTGTGCACTGACAAACCACCACAGCACACACTCCATTTATTACCCAACAAAATACCACTGTTCTGTTGTCTTCACTCATTTTTTGTTCTAGCTGCGTTCCTGCTCGTCCGTGACAAATTCGAGCCAATTTGGAGGAGGTAAAAGTTAGAAATATAGCTTTAATGGGAGCTTTTAAACACCACGGCAAAGAAGCAATAATAGCGGCAATTAAGGGAACCTGGGTACAGCGTCATGCTTTGTGAGGCAGCAGGATGCCGGGGGAAGTTGCACTGAAGTTGGCATTTAATGACTAAAAAAGGCTCCGGCCTAAATGGTGAGATCCAGTCGCACAGATGTCAAGGAAAAGCTGACATTTCAAACCTCCAGAGCTCCATATTGTTGCATCGTCTTTGTTCTCCCACTGGATGTGATATATATTAAGTACACAGCGCTGCTCCTTTTCAGCAGACACACAATAACACAAAGGAAATGGCATAATGCGTAAAGTCTATTGGGAGACGTTTATGTCATTTTCTATTTTCTGGTCTTAGGAAAGTGTAATTTAAAGGACCCATATTACCCTATTTCTATGATCTATGTTATAATGGTGTTTGCTCATCAGAAACATAGGTGCATGCGTATTTAGATTGTGTTTTTCCATGTTTTTAAACTGTTTAGCTGGAATTGACAATCTCTCCTGAACAAAAAGTAAAATTACAGGACATTCTGAGCTTTGGAGATGTAGACGGACTAAAAAAAATGTTACTCAAACGTGTGTGAATGAAACAAAATGCAACTCTGGGTATATTTTTGAGGAAGTAACAGCATTATAACATGAATAAAAGCTCAAAAGAGTCAATTTTGCGTAATATAGGACCTTTAAATAAACTATTTAATTAGGTGTATTTTTTGTGGGGATATAAAAGCATTCTGAAATTTCTACTGCAATCTCTGGGACACAATATATTACCAGTTTCAGATCTTATGCCTTATTTCTAGCCCTAAAATAACACATCTACAGAATATAGTGTTCCCCCCACGCAGGAAATTCATAGTCTACTGAAATTATCCACGTTATTTTACACTGTTAATATATTGTCAAGTATGGTTGCCAGATTTGTACTATAAAATGTGGATTTCTAGTACAAGATATTTTACAGTATAGTAGCGTAAGACTATAATATAAAAAAATTGCACGGTTGTTAATATACTGTTGGCAGGTGTTGGTTTGCATAATTAAATCACTCTGAAAATGCCAATAATCATGTATATTTACAGTACCGTACCTTAAAACTAAAAATGTTGATCAATGGAACAAGATGCAGCTTTTTAAAGTTTCCAAAGTTTTATATTGTCACCATATTTTTCCCGCACCCACAGATGCTTTTATTTTCCTTGTTAGATCAACAGATTTGTTTAGCTTCTGTTAATATTGCTTTTCATAAAATCACAAAAACAGCTACACCTGGTATTAGCACAACAAGAAATAACACTAGAGGCAGCTGCGTCACCTGCCGTTTTACTCATGCACTGCCTATATCTTTTCTGTCCGTCAGGTTATTGCATCGCCAGGGATGTTCCACAGTATAGCATTAACTTATCTAGTTAGCATTTCATTCAGACATTTTAATTAAAAATCCAGAGATGAGAGACTGTAATGCATCCTGGTCATCCATGAAGACAAACAGGTAGTGGACTGCACGCCAGAAAAGTTACACAATGCTTTAAAGGCCCTTTTTTATGCAAATTTGACTCTTGTGAGTGTAAAGCCACGTTATAATGTTTATTTATTTATTTATTGGTTTATTAGGACAGTGTACAATTACATTAAGCACAGTGGCAGAGATGTTTGTACCAGATTGTAGCTCAGAGCTCATTTTAATCTGTAGTCCTGGGAAGGGGAGACAACACAAACACAAAACAACTGTACAATGTACAAATATACAATACAATAAATATTTACAAGTTAAAAGTGCAATGTATAATGTAATGTAATGTAATGTAATGTAATGTTGTAACACTGTTAGTTTGGTCATCTGTGGCCGTCAGGTGACACCCACAGGGGGAACATCTGATGGCAAAATACCCGTTAAAGTTAAAACAACTATACAATATACAAATATACAATACAATAAATATTTACAAGTTAAAAGTGCAATGTATAATATAAAGTAATATAATATGATATTGTATTTCCTCCTCAAAAACATATCTGGAGTTGTGTCGTTTTGTTTCATTCACACATGTTTGAGTAAACTTTATTATTCGTCTGCCTACCTCTGCAAAGCTCAAAACGCTCTGTTCCACCTCGTGATGTCTTGAGGTTGCAGTTTTGAAGTTAACAACTACCTCAAATTCAGTAAAAATGTGAAATTATCTTGAAATGATCCAAATTATGCACGGAGTTTAAAAACACACTGAAGCACTTTCTGTATAGAGAGAAGAATCCAGGCTAAATATGCAGGATTTGTGAGTTAAACATGCATGAAAGAAAAAACACACCAGAATCCAGGCTAAATATGCAGGATTTGTGAGTTAAACATGCATGAAAGAAACAAAACACACCAAAATAACATTATAACAGATCATAAAATAGTCTAATACAGCCCCTTTAAGAAGTTAAGATTACATTAAAAGCAAGTCAGTGTCCACAGTGTAACCTTATACTCCAAAAGTGTTAAAACACTCCTTTGACATGGATGCTAAACTGATTGTCAAAAATCTTTCAGGTCCAACAGCAAACAGCGTTGTAGATTATTGACTTTAAAGCACCTCATGACCTTTCACTTATTGGTGTTTGTTTTGTCTTCACAGAGCCCTGATGTTGTTGTTCAAAATGGCGGACGTGGAGCGCACACTGCACCACCAGGGACAGCTTAATGAAAAAGCCAGAAGAAAAAAAAAACAAAACACAAAAACAACTGGACTACCCTCTCCTGTGCCCCTTCTGTCGCTCCCTTTTACTCCCCTCATTCTTTGTTTCTCTAGAACACAGGCGTAAAGACCTTCCCCCGGTTCTCAGAAGATAAGAAAGCGACGTCATTGGTGGATTTTGACATTTTTGTATCACTATCTTTGTTTAGGTGGACCGAGTTGTTTTTCAAAGCAGTGGCACTTACACAGTATATCCAAATATATGAAAACTTTGTCAGAGAGATTGAAAAAAAATGCATGGAATTTGAAAAGTAATACGATGCAAACATTTGCACTGGCTCAACGTGGGAACGCTGCTCCGCGGGGTCTGCCAATATACGGATTAACCTGGTAGACAAAACTGGAATCGAGAAAGCACAAAAGCAGTGGAGCAGAACTTGTTTGAGCTTGAATTTGGACAGTGTGAAATGAAAAATGCTGACTTTTTTGAACTGAACTGGTTTGGTATCAACTAGCAAATCCTCTCTCCAATGCCTCGGAAGCTAAGGCTGGGATACCCCTGTGGATCGGTACTGCAAGGCCCACTTAAACAGGTGAGTGATCAGACCATGAGCCCATTAACCTCAATGAAAATGGAGCCAAAAGAAAAGGCAATATTTCAGTACCATTAATTAGTATGACATATGGTAACCCTCTAGCATTCACCTTGGCTCTAGACCAAAATTTTCGGTTCGGTCCTGCCCCCGAGTTTAAGACCCACTTCCTCTATCTCCTCTTGCCCCGAGTGCTCTAAAACCTAATTAGGCCGTGACTTTAACAACACCTGCTAATTGCTCTCTGTGAGACAGCACCACCGCCATTTTGGATCGGTCGCTGCATTGACACTTTTGTTTTAGCGCCATTGCTAATTGTTTTTTGGCAGTTTGCTAAATTGATTTGCAGTTGCACCCAGTGATACAGTGCTGGAGCTTAGGAGCGGGCCCACTGACAGAAATGTGGGGTTTGGGGCCACAAGTCTCTCATGGGCCTCACTCTAAATTAATAGGAAAAGGGTCCAGTTCTGGGCCCCTAAAACCCTGGAGCCTGGGACAACCACGTCTACTACTCTACTGAGGAATGTTGGACGTGCACATGTTTCCAATGGGGTTTTTAAATAGTATAAGTGACAAGTATATTAAGTTAACATAAAAAAATAAGTTTTACATATTTCTGTTCACATTAATTGGGTTCATAGCGTAAAAATAAGTGGCATAGAGGGTTATTGCCATCACTTTCTAAATAGGAAGTGAGCACTGGAGAAGCTCCATTTGACTTTGCACTGAAAACATCCAGTGAGCCTTGTCATTTTGGTCTTAAAATGTAAAATGTATTAACTCTATAACCCTGGTGTTTTCATTTTGTTATATTGTCTGTAAAAAAAAAATATGGAATTGGCTCCAAATTAGCTCCAATAACTGCTAGCCTCATGAGCTTCATTTGACTGGAGCCTCGTCCTTCTTTACACAGTCCATGGTCAGGTTAATTGTATATTTGCTACATTAATTCCAACACAGTGTGCCTACAAGCACTACAAACTTTTTCCTCTTGCTTTTACAAGTGGCCAGTCATTTTACTGTGAATCTGCGAATAATCATTTCACTTTGCTGATCATAATTTGCAACTTCACATTTAATTGAGTACAAATCTGAAAAAAGCTCTTCTCTCACACCTGTCACGACTCTGAGCTCCTCCTCTCACTTCCTGAGTCACATGTGTCTTCCTCGAGGCACCGACAGAACTAAGCTGAGAACAGAATCATATGGGTGAAGCGGTCATGCTCGCGCCGCCTGCAGGGGGGATTGGGACGGGGGCTGGACAATCCCTTTAGTAACACTGGAGGTTTATACTTTTAACACATCTGCTGCTGCATTTTACACTCCTCCTATGTGGACCTACAAAATATCATTTACCATACAAATAGATTAAGAGTTTGGATTAAAACATCTCTTTGAAAAACTGTGCAAAATGACTAGTGTGTTGACATGTCTTTTTCATGTATTTATTTTTTCATGAGAATAGTAATACATATTTTATTTTACACACAATAAAGGCATTTTTTTATGACATTGCCAGGCAAAAGTATTTGTATTATTCATAGCAACCAATAGTGTTTTAGGCTACTCAGTAACCCTGAAAATAAGTTGATTTTAAAAGCTGGTAGATTGTATGTTCTAGTCATTTGAGTCAGCTTTTTAGAGCAATTATAATCAGAAAGCTCAATTTAAAGCCATAGTATGTAACATTTCTGCCAAAACAATTAAATAAAAGTATGCTTTTATGACAAATAAATGGAAAGTGGGTTTCCATCTCCACAAACCTGATTCTAAATGGCTTGGAGGAGGGCCGCCTCACGCTTGTTTTAAGGAAAAGTAGTTCCTTAGCTTAAAATATTTCACAGTAAGCCATAAAACATATCTATCTCAATGCAGAATATTCAGAAGTTTTGTTTTATCTTTCTGTTTTCGTGGAATCATGCACGTCCAAAAAGTTACATCCCTTTAACTGTTTAACATTATCCTGGTAAAATGTCAGAGTTACACAAAATTCATGTAGTTTCATCTTGCAGGAACGTTATCTGAAGCTTCTAAAAATAGTGTTTGAGGTAATGCACACCTCTTCTCTCTGTGTCCTCTCCAACTGTACAATTTGTCCAAATCCATACGACACCGCATAAGTACTGTATTTCCTGTCTGTATCTTTACTGCGACTGTTCTGCTCCATTTAACAGCAAGAACAACAACGGGAAAATACACAAAGTAAAGGGGAATGTAAAAACAGAGGCATTAGTTGTGCATAGTAGTAGTAGAGTACTATAAATAAGTTGGTGGTGTTCAAAAGTTTTCAGTATGATGTTTCAGATTCAATTTTTGTCGTTTTCTTCTTTGTATCTTGATGGAATTAGAATTTATTTCACACTCCAGCCTCTGTAGTAAGTTTCTCAGAAGTGAAGTGGGGACATGAGAAAGATATTATACAGTGACCGTTATTGAAAATATGTGACTTAGGTCTATAAGCAAGCAATATATTTTTTACTTGTACTTTCATTCTTTTCATTTCACAACTTTTTATTGAGGTGTGTATTGTTTTTTTATAACATAATTTGGTCTAAAGTTATTCCTCACTTACCTTATACATTCCGATCATCCTTTTCAAAGCTCTCAGAAACAAGTGATGGTGAAACGTGAAGCATGCTAATGTGCACTTCCTGATTAGTGGACAGTAAAAGGCTTTTTAATTAGACAGCACATCACTGACATATTTTGACTCCAATAACTCCTTATATAATAAAACTGCACAGATTTTGCTCAAATACATGGAGAAAAATCGATTCTAGGGCTTTTAACGAACACTGCCAATTTATCATTTATCATTTATCATTTTTTTTTTATATATTTGTCTGTGTGTTTTGCATACATTTCAAGTAGTTTAGATTTAGACTAACTTTAGTGATCCACAAGGGAAATTATTTAGACACAGTAGCTCACACATCACACAATATACTATAATAACAAAGAGCAAAAGCGTATGGTATAAAAAATAAAATTAAAAAGTAGTAAAAAATAACTGGAGTCAGATAAGGCATAACCTTATCAATGTAAATGTACAAAAAAAGTACAAATAAAATATAATAATACAAATATAGTTTTGAGAAGTTAAAGGATGCATCAATTGAATTAACTTGCACTATCTGCTGTTCCTTTGTTTCCTTATCTGTTGTTGCTTGTTGTCATGGTAACACAGTAAGTTACAGTAAATTCACACTGAATATTTTTGCACTTGCATTTCAGTGCAGTATTAGTGACATCCACGAGATACTTACATAATGTATTTTTCAGAATAGCAAAGCACGGATGTAAGGAAGTCAAAATGTACTGCGACGTGTTAAAGTAGGTGTCTCGTATACCTGCCACTTACAAAGCCCTAATAGACTCACACTACACTGTATTTTTAGATCATTATCAAACACGAGCACACCTTTTATGCCAAGAAGACTTCACAGTGTAAGTGTAGCGTGCCTCACCTGCTTCACACTTGTTCTTCCTGTGTCAGATCAGAGGCGCACACACAAGTGACTGTAACACCGTGTTAGATTTGGATGTGTGCGCTGTTATTTTTAACCTCTGCAAAGTATTGATTAGGTACTTGCGTCACAGAATCATGTAAGGCATTTCAATTGGATTTAGGACCAAAATACCAAAAGCTACTGAAAAAACCTTTGTTCTGGGGCTCCTATTCATTCATTCACTATATCCCACATTCCAGCAGTGTGTCTTTGAGCAATGCACTTACTTACACTTTCTACGAGTATGTGCATGAGGGTGTGTTTGGTCGGTAGTGGTTCACAAGATTTAAAAATCAGTTTAACACGGAGAGATCTGACCACTCCACAGGCTGGCATGCGATTCCACAGCTTTCACAGATGAGTGCTGTTGTCGTGTCCTTGGGCAAGACACTTTAATCTTTCATTGTGTTTAAAAAAGCTACAGCAGCGACTGAACTAAAATGCTCTGGTGGAGCCGATCATGAATGAATCTGTGAGTATTTGTCAGTGTCAGCCCGTTGGCTAACTGGCCGCCGTCCAGTTTGTAGTGCGCCCTAGGCCGAGTGTTTGCTGGGATACGCTCCAGCCACTCTCCACCTCCACTGGGAATAAACACAACACAATAAAATGAATCACAAAGTAGGACCAGCAGCTTGGAGAGCGGCAGTTAAATTATAGCTTAGATGTAGCCTCACAAAGAAGCAGGACAGGGTTACGCTTAGAAAACACACACGTTTTAAAAGAAATGTACAGTGACATCTTTTTCTAGCTAATAATTTTATGATTCTCCAAATTATTGAATTGATTTTTTCTTTTGGATCATACCTGAACAACAGAGGGATTACACAGAGCTCAAAATTATTGTTTTTAGTAAGTTAATCTATTAAATCACCCCATGTTTTTAACAAGACATATTGAGATGGCTAAAGATGAATGATTTTTTTTCCCCAGGTATTGCAGTTACATGTGGCAATCCCATATAGAGACAAAGAGCAATATGACCTCCCCAACTTTCTTGTGAAGGGCACTGATCCCACTACTCAGCCTTTATAAAGAGCTCATATGAGTCTATTTTCTAATGTATTTTATAATGTTGTTTCCTCATCACAAACTTGGAGTTGTTTTTATTGTGTTTTGTGTAATATAGGACCTTTAAGTTATTCCACCAACTAATAGTTAATCAATTTAGTTCACAGTATCTCCACAAAATCACTTGCATAAGAAAACGTCTTGCACACAGATGGTAAATTTCAGTGGATTTCCTGTTCAACACACTTGTGGTTAATCTCTCTTTAAGTACCATGAGAAAGTACCGTGACTTACATGAAGAGCTCTCAGTGGGAGGATATCCACACATCCGTTCTGTAAAGTAAATCCTCACTTTATGTTGCTTAGATAAAAGTGAATAAGGCCTAACACGAGTTCCCTCAGACAGTTTGACGATGATGATAAATTGCCTATACATGATCCTGCTCGTCCTGTCTCCTCCCTCCGTGACTCTGACGCCACTGGTCACCAAAGCACCTTAAAACGCAACTGAATTATGCCCTTGTCTTTACTGTTATGCCTAATCACCATGGTAGCCGCTAAAAGCTTACACATCGTCAATTTGAGTTATATGGACCCCAGCCAAGGAAATCGTCTGTGTGAAATCTTTGCACACAGATCAGTAGTATTAATAATGGGGCATAAAACAGATTTAGTTGCGTAGATAATGTGAGCTTGTTCTGACCTTGCAAGATTTTGAACTGTCTCAGACTGTTTGCCGTAGCACAATATGACGAAAGGAACTTGTTTAAATGATGATGTATAAAATATATATATAGGTGCATAAGGTTATTCTTTAACTGGAAGACCTTCTTATAACTTATAATATTGCAGTTTATTTATATGGCACATTTTAAGCCATTCTAAGATGCAGTTTTCATTCATCTTCATGCATAAGCAAGGGCGGTGAAATGTCTTGCCCAAGGATACCTCATCATGGATGGGTGAACCACTAACTTTTGGGCTGATAGGCGAACCCTCCAATCAAAATGCAAAATGCCTCTCCAAATATTTGCGTGAATTAATCCTACATTACACAAAATCGACTCTTGTGAGCTTTAAAAGTGAAAAAAATCCTGAAATAAGCTTTTATTCATTTTGCAATAATGTTTCAGCGAAAAAACCTTCATCAGATCATTTTTTCTTGCTTTGGACCACAATACACACCACAATTGTAATCCACAGCAAGAAAAATGATCTGATGAAGGTCAAAATGCTATTGAAATATTTAAAAAAGCTTCTGGGCATCGGCCTTCTGAGTGTGCTGTGCATTTATTTCACTTTTAATTGCTCTTCCTTGCATTTGCACCTCTACAAGAATTTTGGTGTGTGTTTTCTGTTCCTTTTGATTCTTCTTGAGCTTTAAGCCATATTACAATGTTACCTCCTCACTCACACATGAAGTAATCCTTTATTAATACTCTTTCTACATCTCCAAAGCTCAAACTTCTCTTCTCATCACAAGAACTCAGTGTAAATATGCAGAAAAACACAACTCCAGGTATGTTTTTTATTGAAGAAACAACATTATAACACAGGTCAGAAGACAGCGTAACATGGGCCCTTTCATATGTAGTTTGTGAGGATGCTCGCATTAGATTTAGAACTGATTTTTGCTTCCTTACCTGCTTGAAACACATAATTACACATTTGAATAAGAGAGAAATTACCAGTGACAAGACACGCTGTTGTTGCACTGGGGTTGCACCATGATTACAACTATTACAATGTTTTGAGAGACTGAGTTATCCCACGCTTAAAAGCAGCTCAAATGAAAAAAGACGGCAAAAAAAGGACTTCAACCTTGGTCTTTTTTGTGAGAATACAAAAATAGCCTGCTTCCATTGTATTTGACAGTTCTATCTCCTACAATTTGGTCATGGTGTGTATCTGTCAGTGGATCTGGTAAATGGGAGAAGACGGGGGGATTGGGGCTGTTATTGCAGACTAAATGTGAATGTGAGATATGTATGAGGTGGGTGTATGTATGGCGGTGTATGTATGTAGTAGCTAAGTGGCCTGTCGAGTCTGGCGTGTAGCGTGGCCATGCCTACAGTAACGTGTCAGTGTAAAAAACATTCTTAGAGCAAGTGTTCTGGGAAGCTAAAGGGACATATTTGTGTACAGGATTTACTATACTGAGAATTCATCCATGGTTCATTGATTTTCGTCCTTTTTCTTTTTTTTTTTAAGGTGATCCGGTAAGTGTTTTTATAGAGCTGTTTTTCCTAAACTAGTCCTAATCTATCTTAATGCGGCTGTAACTGTTTGTTTTTTATGTAGTTGAGCAAAATTGCTTTAGCCCAGTAAGCAGCTAAGTAGAAATGATACCGCTGTTCGCTGCCTCTATTTGGAAACTGTTTTTTATCCAAACAGAATCAGGAACTGCACTGTTAGCATGTTAGTTGTTTGTTGTTACTCCGCCTCTGAGAGTTGTGAAATGGCATTAAATCTTTGTGAATAATTAAGACGCTAGGAATTCAAAATGTAAATGTCTGCAAACTGTTTTAAATGAACTAGTTGTGTTTTTCATGTGTTGAGGACAGTTCAAATCAAGTATAACTCATTAGAGGTAAAATCATGGTGAAGCTACTTTTCTTTAAAAATTAAAAAAAAAATCACAGGTAAAACAGAATACAGAAATAAAATGGAAGTTCTGGCATTGTACAACAAGGGACCAGTGCATAGATGTCCGAATTAGAAGTGTGTTAAGTGAACACAATTCACAACTTAAATGTGCATTGTGTAACTTTTTATGAGGTGATGATTGTGGCTTTCTCCATGGAGATGTTATAGCTTCATCAAGGCCTTTCTATCTTCATGAAGACCAAACCAGACCAGGTTACAGGTCAGATCTGTGAAGAGGTGACCCCACTCATAATCAGAATACCTGTTTTTCTAGGTATTTTTGGGCCGTAAAATAAATTGAATAAATGTAAGGTGCCTGTTTTTCTAGGTATTTTTGGGCCATAAAATAAATTGAATAAATGTAAGGTAGAGCTGTTTAATGTCATACTGTGGAACATTTCAAGTAGAGCAACGACATCTCCATTGAAACAAGGAGGTGATGCCAGAATTGACTTTGGTTCATAATATATATCAATTATATATTATTATTATTATTATTAT
>KN507360.1:1502-20898 GCA_000787155.1 Scartelaos histophorus | reverse complement strand
AAAGTTCATTTCTGTCCTGTGAATTAGCCTTTTTAGTATCAATTCCAGCTCACATATTAGTTAGCATGCTTAAATGTATGACTTTACTTATAAATCTTGCCTTTTCTAATGTTTTAAATTTTAGTGAAGTAAGTTTATTTTATTTCCTGGTTGGACATGAGAAGCTTTGATTAGACTAATACAGATAAATTACCGTCATTATTATCTTGTTGAATAAAGGTTGACAGAAAAATGCTTCCTGGTACATAAACTGTTTGTGTATTTTGGCAGGAGTGTTCGGTGTTGATGACGTAGAAAGGTATTTTAATCTAGAAGTCAGCGCTACTTCCTGTATTTTTTTACTTTTCAAATATTTTCCACAAATTTCCACTTAACTTAACTAGTATTCACATTTTGATATTGCACTTTCCCACTTTCAAGGCACTCGAAGCACTTTATATCGAGAAACCACTCACCCATACACGCGGTATTCATTGACACTGGGGGTGAGGCATGTTAAGTGTCTTGCCCAAGAACACAACAACAGCATTCATCTGTGGGAGCTGGTATTGCGCTGCCAACCTGTGGGTCAGACAAACCAAAAATCTACATATCTGATACATATTCACCACCAGTCGTCAGGTACTATCCCACCAAGCCAAGTGATAATTATAAAGACATGAAAACCTGTCATATGGACTTTAAGATACATTTCCAGTCTTTAACACATCCCCAGATTCCTGTGTTAATTAATACTGAATGACAAGTCTTCACAAGTCTCCAGCTCCACACTGTTGCATTAGCCACACTTAGTCAGAGATGGAAATACAAAGCATTTCATTAGCCTGACCAGCCGAGTCTGCAGGCTTTAACTTACTCTTAAAAAGATCTGGTCTGGGCCGGATCTAGACTGAATGACAGGTATCTATAAATATACACAGCTAACCCACTAGCAGCCATGTTCCAAATAGGAAGTGAGCATGGGCACTCTTCTGGCTCCATCAAATTCACTTTCTCACCAATCTGTCTGTAACTGCTACTCGTATTAACCCACTTTTTGTTCTTCTCTTCACTATTTTGTTCTTAAATTAAGATACAGAACAGTGGTGTGGGTGGGAAGGTGCACTGACAGCCTCAGCCGGATACTCGTGGTCGGAATTCCAAATACAGAAATCAGCTCCAAATTCACCGTCATAAGAGCAAGCCTCACTGAGCTTCATTTGACTGGAGCAGAACACACTCACTTAGTCCACTTCTTTATACAGCTTGTCCTTATGAGAAAATGAAAAGCATGTGTACCTCTGCAGAATAAATGAACAAGATCCTTAATGCTGCTATCTTGTGTTCTTGTGTAATCTTGTGTTAAAAGCCAAATCCACCGTGTAGCATATTTCATAACCATAAAAATAGTTTCCAATCTGCTGCACAATTCATGCTGTGAACTAGAGGTTACATATTTTGTTCTGAATGTTACAAGGATATTCAAGAGGAAAAGTCTTCCTCATTTGAGAGACGCGAGCTATAAATAAACGGCTGTGATTGGACTGATAAAAAAAGAAGCTGGAGTGTGCACTGCTGCTTAGTCCCAGATGCCACAGCATTCACTGCTAGCTCGTCTTTCTAAAGCACTGGATAAACTATGTAACTATCTTCATCTCTCAAACAGAAAACACTCTGTTCCACCCTGTGATGTCAGTTGCTGATACTGGAAGTACTCCACTGTTTTGTTTTTATTCCATGGACCTATGCTAGAATCATTTGGATGATTTCAGCCCTGGAATTACCAGTCTCTACAGAACTAAAGTGAAAAAGTAGCTGTTAAAAACTAGCGCTTCATGACATCACATGGTGGAACAGAGCATTATGAACTTTAGAGATGTTTATTCATTAATAAATAAATAAATTGCATTTATAAAGCACCTTTCAAGGCCTTTCAAGATATTACAGTGCATTTTTCATTCACTCCACACTCAGTAGTGTTAAGCTACTATTGTAGCCACAGCTGACCTGGGGCAGACTGATGGAAGTGAGGCTGCCAATCTGCACCATGGGCCGCTCCAAACACTCATCACTCACACACACACTACACTTTCTTATGCGTTCTCCAGTTTGCTGACAAACTAATACTAAAAAGTTACTCAAGCATGTGTGACTGAAATCAAATATAATTCCAGGTATATTTTAATGCCATTCTAACATGGCTTCATGAGTCAATAAACTGTAATACAAAGACCCGTCCAGATAAGAAGGTCACTCAACATTGAAAGACTTTCACCCCTCTCTGTAACTGCTGCTGTGAACCTCGCCATTTTGGTTTTAAAATGTTCATATTAACCTATTCTATATTTCACTATTTTACCCGTAAATAAATTCCTAATTCTAAAATGGAAGTGGCTCCAAATTCGCCCTATAGCCGCTGGCATCGAGAGGGCCATTTGAAGAGCGCCTATGGGTGACGTCATACTCCCTTAATCCATTTCTTTATTACTCTATGGTAATATAGGACCTATAAATTGACCATAGAAACTTAAGGACTGTTAAATTACTTTATAAAAAGTCTCCTGTATCAGTGGGGATTCTATAGGCTCTGAATTTACAGCCTTGACTGAAGAGTATAATCTCCTTTAGGTAACAGTAGACAGGACAGTTTTAAAATAGTGCACTTCAAATAGAGGAAGCCCTGGATACAGCCAGAGTCCCCGGGGATCCCAGACGGTTTATAGGTCATATAGAAACCCCCTTTAAAAAGACTGGAGATTAACAAAGAGCCTAACATATCTGTTTGTCTTGGACCGACCAGTAACATGATTTAGAGCCAGTGATTCATTGAGAAATTCCCCGTTTAAAGATGACTCACAAACACTTGGACTGTGTTATCTTCACTGTTGTGGGGCGAGAACAGTTGGTCTGAGAAAACAAAGCTACCATTATAATGTGGACATCCAGAAACATCTATTTTGACTAAATACTGAGTGAATTTGGACGTGTATTAGATAACAGCTACTTTCACTTTGCATAAACCTGAGGAGACGAGCTGGAACCTGCCAAGAGAAGAGAGTCTGTGTGAGAAAGGAGACAAATTATGCACTGATTTCAGTAGAGACTAGGCTGGCACATGTCAAACTGTATATTCATCATTTATGTAATTTTCTTGCAGTAAAAATGTTAGCTGGCCTCAGGGTTTTAGTGTTTTTCTTTTATATTATAAATGCATAAAATAACTGCAATCTATTAGGCTGTCAGAAGAATCCAAAATACTAAAACTATTATCAAAAGTCATCATATTCTGTTGTCTACAGAATGATTGTGGTGGTATCAGAATCGGTATTGAACATCATGTAAACCATTTGAAGAAGTCAGAAAAAACATGTCAAGGTATAAACAACACACAGGTCTGTTAAAATGAACCTCTTTGAAGGATTTGTTTTAGATTTTTCAGTTTTTAAATAGTGAGGCATAATTAGAATATGAGATTGATTAGAGGCAAGAATAACTGTGGGAATGTGTATAGGTTTATTCAGTGAGATGAAGGGCATCTGACAGAAAAAAGAATCATATTTGTATTAAACTTTGAAACAGTCAGCATTTATTTACTTTGTAGGGCTTATTTATTGATTTATGTGTTTATTTGATTGGGACAGTACATGTTAGTGAACATACATGACAGAAGCAATATAAACACACCAGACTGTAGCCATACGGCTAATTTCCATCCGTAGTCCCGCACAGGGGTCACAGGGATCAGCGGGTTCAAGAGGTGCTGCATGTTTTTGGTTGACGGGGGAAACCAGAGCACCCGGAGGAAACCCATCCAGACACGGGGAGGAAACATGCAAACTCCACACAGAAAGGCCCGGGCGACCCGGGGATCGAACCTGTAACCTTCTTGCCGTGAGGCAGTGAGGCTGAATGACTTAGGAAAAATACACATTGTAATTTTTCTGGCAAGGAGTGCGCTTGAGGTTAGATCTGAGGTTTATGTTTTAACCACAAGACTCTGTTCAAAGTTCACATTTAAACATGTTTGGAGAGGCCTAAACTACAGGGTTAGTGGGTATTTATTTGCCATGGTACAAGGAAATGTGGGATTTTAAAAAGTCTTACCAATTTGAATGGCTGGAGTTGGTAAATTGCAATTTCAGTTTAATTACAATGAATCTGGCAGTCCTAATTATTTGCCAAGTTATAATTTTGGACATTTTTGATAGTTTAATGTGCCTTTGACAGGTTGGATTACCAAGTTAGCTAAAACACTAATAATGTGTCACTCTGAATTGAGTTCTACACATTTCTCAGTCTGGAACAGTTCTTGCTGAAAGTGATGGGAAAACACGGAGCGTCATAACGACTATTTGAATCTGATTGGTTGAAGCGTCAAATCAGCAGAACAAGGCGAAAAATCTAGTTATGTCCAGTTGAGGGAAAAGCACAAACATCTTCCCTGTTCACTAATGCACAAAGCATTCTGCCTGTTTTTTGACAAACTAATTACGGTAATCATATTGACGTTAAAATACGCTGAAGTATGTCAGCCGGCGCCACCATGTTTGCTTTGGTCTGTTTGCTTCACCTCTGGCTTCAGTACAAACCTTAATGCTGCAACGTGACTGGCCCGTCTGATTAACTGTACAGTGGGCACGTGCCAAGATGGATTCTCCTGAGCTGCAGTTAGATTAACATTATTATATTTAAGATTTAGCTAGAAATACTAAAACATTTTTCTCCACATTTTTAGGTTTCAAAATTTACTTCCTGGTTGAAAATTTTGACATCACATTCCATTACTGTTACTGGAGTGTCCTCTACTTCCTGTAATTTTCAACATTTTCTTCACAAATTCCTTCTAGATTTAATGTATAACTATAATTTATATTTACAACAGGTATTATCCCACTTAATAAAGTCAAAATTCGGAACCATGAAAGCCCGCCCTAAGCACTGTCGTTGCTTTAATAGGGATTCATTAGACCTTTATTGTGCAGTTTACAAACTATATGTCTGTACTGTGCAGCACTTTGGAGAATGTTTTGTTTGTGAAATGCTATGAATAGAGAACTGGATCGAAAACAGAGATCAGGTTGCGCCAATTCAATTTCACAAAGTTGAATCTAATTTGTCCTTTTGTAACAGCCTGCGCGGTGCTTTCACTTAGCCTCTCGTCTGAAGGGGCACTGAACAAACAAGCCATAATTCATGTGGCTTTTTATAGTGTTTTTTCTTGGAAATGCCTGGACCGGAGCAGGGGCCGAGTCAAAGGTTTCCCCGGGTGCATTCCTCTTCAGAGGGGTTCTGAGTGCGGCCGCTCCCCGATCAAATGTCTGGAGCTATGTCACCAACCAGTCCAAGCAACAGGCGAAATCTGTCTCTACACCGGGGATCAGCTGTAGTGTGCACTGGGAGATTTAAAGTAACTATTCTCACTATTTGGTCTGGTTATGTTGAATGTTAAAGGTGCGAAATGTAACTTTGTGGTTGGGGGACCCGTCACCTGTTTGTTTCTCTGCTTGGAATGTTCCACCGTTTGACTTTAAACAAACTGTGGAAAAGAGGCATTCTGTGAGTGGGGTCGCCTCTCCACAGATCTGACCTGTAACTTGGTCTGGTTTGGTCTCCATGACAATAGAAAGGTTTAATACCAGACAGTGAAACGTTTCAGACAAAGCAATAAAGTGTCCATGGAGAAAAGTCTTTTATGGACCTTTCACTGGAAAAGTTACACAACCTATGATAAAACTAATTACAATTAAATGCAAGATCATGTTGTGAATCTAATTGCTACATAAACGGTCACAATTAACAAATCTAGTATGTTTTTATTAATGACATAATAATAAATTTGATATTTTTTCTGTGTTCAAAGCATTTTTTAAAGCAATGAATCAAAGAAAGTAAGATTTTACACTTTACTTGAAATTTAGATTTTAAATTTTAAACAAGTAGGCGACGTTCAAATTGGAAAAAGTTATGATAAAAACATTCTGGTAGAGGTGCACAGATTAATATAATGTGAATGTTTTGAAAATGTAAAAAATGGCCATATTGAGTATACAGCTTAAAATTAAAAATGTGTCAAAAAGCTGATTAAAAAATTAAAATGCATAAAAATATGTATTTCTGCAGTTTTTATAATCATTTTTCAATTATTTCACATTTTGCTATTACCTACATTTCAAATTATACTTATAAAATATTTTCTGAATGTCAAATGTCAAACTAAAAAAAAATAAAACTGATGAAATTTTCCACTGCGCTACTTTTGTCCAGTGGTCTAATGTTTATGTCAAACTCTGAAACAACAAAAGCTTGGGCTAAAGATTCAGTTATTTAAAGAAAACAGGCTAATCCAGATCATTAGCAACAGTGACATGGACAAATATACAAGACAGACTGCATTTCTAACACATTAGATCATGAATTGTGTGCATAACTCACCAGTCCTGATGAGAGACGCCAACCCACGTCTCCAATGAGGAAAGTGACTCTGTAAGAACTGCTGACAGAAAGTTTACAAAAACTCATGACAACAGTTTATAGAAGGATGATTTCTGTATTACATATTCATGTCTATATATGATTGCTCAATTCCTCCGCAGAGACTGGTTTTCTTGGTTTAAGATCAGTTTAGTTCTCGGCTTGTGTAGACTTGGATTGGTTTCATTATAGTCCTGGTTTAGGTCAGAGGGGTGTACAAAGTGAGATAGGTGGCCAAACTAGGTTAGCAAAGCCCAAAGATCTAGTCCTGATCTAGTCCTGGTTTAGACCATGTGGCGATCCAAGTTTAATCCCAGTTTGGTCCCAATTTAAATGTGTTTTGTGCGACACCCTTACAGTCTCACAAAGGCAGCTCTCTTGTAGCAGTGTTAAACAGGTGTGGAGCAGGTTGACTTACAAACTAAATGTTATCTGTCGTTCTTTTGACAAGTTTTTGCATGTACTGATCAACACTAAACCCTTCCATTTTAGTCCCAGTTTAATGGTGCCGTGTGGGAATGTGCCTTTACAGTAATAATGCCCAACACCCTGCACTGTGCTACACAAATCTCTCAACGCACTACACTGTGGTCATTATTCTCTTGCTCTGTGGTGCCAAACTACTGCTGTCAGTCTTCAACAAGGCAGCTGTGGCTACAAGAGAGTGAGGCTGCCAATCTGTGCCATCGCCCCTCCACTCACTCACATTAAAAGGCGATGTGGAGGAAGTGCCTTGCCCAAGGACACAGTGGTACAGGTCAAACTGACAACCTTGAATAAGTGGGTGTCATTTAACCATACAGTGGATCAATATTATGAACAGCCTTATTGTCACACAGCAACTCTATATTTTTTGAATGCATAGATGTCTACCTCATGAAAAGAGCATTTACAGAGGGGGGATTGCACTTTTATGGGGTATTACGCATTAACACAACTAGAAAGCCATGTTACCCTTGTATTTTTTTGGCAATACAACACTGCTAACTGTAGGAAGAATTCAAACAGGGCCCGGGAGTGATCCAAAGATTCTTGAAACATGCATGGATGACGCAACACCACTTCAGGCATGTTTTTGATCTGGGAACAAAGTTATAACAAGACAGAAAGCCCCAAAGACTATTTTGCATAATTCCCCTCTTTAAAAAGGCAAGTAGTAAACCTTTCCAAAAAACAGTCAATAATAAAGACGACATTTGAACATTTCTTAACAAGTGCAACATGGGTTTATTGTCAAACTGGTTATTAAGACATGAACTTGATTAATGCCATATGAAATCTCAAACTCCGCTGTAGTAAAGTGCAGATTCAAATCAAGTCGTCCTGGTAGTGCTCCTATAGGTTTCTCTGAACAGTTATGTCAAATCAACTTGCAAGATTAAACCTACAAAACCATGGAAAGCCCTTTTTATAGAACTCAAAATGTCTAAAGCTAATGTGCAAAATAAAATAACTGACAAAGCCTTATTCTGAAGAGGAAATTTGTACTAAAGTAGATATGCAGACAGCTGTAGTCTAGTTAGAAGTTGTTCTTATTGTAAATGAAAGATGAGTATGCACAGTAGGTATTGTGTAACCTCTCTGAGTCAATGCTTTGATCAAAATAAAACAAAAAAATGGCATTTAAAAAGGTTGACTTTCGAGAGGTTATCTGTGTATTATAACAGTTAGGTGTGCATTGTGGGATCTCAAACGGAGCACCACTTTAACTTTTTTTTTTTTCCCCCAAAACCTCAAATTCAAAAGCTTGCATTCGATGAACTCTCTCTCTGTGGCACTTATAACACTTAGCATTCACACGGACTCATTCAGGACACTGCACAAAAAAAAATAAAAATAAAAAAAATCAGGTCTGCAGGTTTTAAAATGACTTGAATTCAGATTAATAAATTTAAGCAGTTAGATGTTTTAGTTATCTGAACTAGATGTTTTATTATAATTTTTAAGGCTTCAATAGAATATTCCAATTTTTAGTAAAATATCTAAATTGAGTATGAAAATTGCACTTAATATATCAAAGGAATCATTAAAATAAAGTTTTACTCAATGGACAGATGATTTAGCTTAAATTAAGAAAATCTAATGAACCCTCTCAGAAAGATGTAGAAATAACCACCACAAGGTAGCTTACTGAAACAAAATTATTTAAAGTCAACCTTAAATACATATAATAAGATGGTTGCAAATTTGGTGTAATGCATCAGGTGGATTATTGCACTTTTGTTAACTGCTAAAGAGCTAGAGTTAAAAAAATTTAAGTTGGTATTGGATTAACAAATTAAATGGAAAATGTGACAAACAGTATTAAAAGCTCAACATATTTTTTGAAGTATAACCAACTAAACTTAAAATTAGTAAAATTTCAATTGAAAATTCTGAATTCAAGTCGTTTTAACTCCCGTAGGCATTTTTTCATACAGTGCATTAACGTTTTTGATGATAAAATGTGAGAAAATCGGCAGAGTCGATGTTGTTCATGAGGTAAACACAAAAATGAAAATTGCACAGACAAAGTGCCGAATACAACAGTCTTTCCAACAGCATAGCCTGTGCATAGAAGGATAAAGCACTTACGGTGTTTGCGGACAACCCTTCGCATAAAGCTTTGTTTGTTTAGGTACAAATGAAACACATACTGCAAAATATTACATCTGCGCAGAGTTAAAATTACTTGAAATTAATTTCTTGATTTGAGTAGTTGTATTAGTTTTATTTACTCAAGTTATTGTTCAAATTCTGTAAGATTTCTGGCTAGTTTCATAAGATATATTACTAAACAGATCAAGATCAGTGTTTTATTCCATTTGATAAATTTAAATTGAAAAACAAAGCAATATTCTCAAAACTAGTCTAGACTAGTCTAGATTTACTTAAGTTATTATATCAATGACATGACAATTCTGGTTTCAAGAAAACACATAAGATAAAGGGGTATATGGGAAAATAAATATGCAGATACCCATTTTTACAAGTACAATGTTTTTACACCATTGAAAGTTAATTTGAATCAATTCTGAAGTCTCAAATGTCTTTGAGCTGCTCAAATAACTAAGTTACTTAAATATTTTAAGTCAACATTAAGTAATTTATGTTAACTAAACCCATATTCCTTAATAGCTCATTTTGAAACTCAAGTTATTTGCGTTAAAATCAATTTAAATAAAAGAAGTTACATTATTTAAGTCAACATTTCACTAGATTGAAATTTAATTTAAGAGTATAGTCGAAGTATGTGACCAAATTAGTCAGTACTACTCAAATCAAGTTACGTTATTTCAAAGTCAAGTGATTTCACCTCATCTGGACATGAATATTTCACAGTGTACACTTCCCCTCCCTTGGCATATATTCTGATTGCATGACCATGAAACCAAGTGTGATTTTGAAGAACGGGTCCATGACTGTTGGCAACAGCGATGGGACAATGTAAAACCAAAAACAAAATTAACCTGAATCCCAACGTTGCTAGAAAAGTCTGTTATAGAGAGAGACACAGGCAAAAGCTGGGTTTGGGGGGCTTGCATGGAGAAGATCTCTCAAGTTTCATAATAAATAGCATTGTGGAATATGCAAAAAATAATTTCTAGACCAAAAATATGTAAACCTGTTGTTTCTTGGTTCGTCCAGGTATTTATGAGACTGCTGCTGTCCATTTCGCAGACTTTTAAATCTGTTAAGAAGAACACATTTTTTGTAATCCATTCTGGTTGGAAAAACATCGTATAGACTCCGTTTGTTTGTTCTTCCTTAATACCTAGAGTTTTAATGTAATTCGTCCCAAGTATTATCTATGTAGCAACACAAACGCCTCCAGTTTTTCCGGGATGTTGCCTTTATAGTGGAGATTGTGCTTAACTATGACCCGAGCAGCGAGACACGCCAGAGTGGTGTGGTTGATGGGTTGGATCACGTTCCTTGCCAGTTCCTTTTCGTCCAGCAGGTCCAGCGCCGTCTGCTGGAAGGAGTTGGTACTGTCGAAATGAGTGCCGCTGGAGATGAGCAGGTTCATGATGTCCGGGTGGCCATTGGAGGCGGCGATGTGGAGAGGACTAGAGGAAAGAGAGGGACCATCAGTAAAAGGGACTTCATGTAGCCTGCGCACTTGCAGTTTAAAAAAAATAAATAAATAACATGTTGATGGTTGGTGTGATGCGATCTACAAGCACTGCTCTATCTGGGGCTTTGCTACACTTGAGCTTTATTTGAACACAATCGGACCAGACAGAGCTGGTTTAGTTGGAGCTACAACAGATGAGTCTATTTGTGCTTGATTAAACAAGTCTCTCACACATAAAATTAGTCACAAGCTGGCCACAGTTAGCCAGCAGTTTCATTCTCAGTGAGAAGTCCTTCACCTTTTTGTTGAAAAATCAAATCCCTAAAACAGGACCATGATGTTGGTTTTTTTTCCGAGTTTTCAATCTTAAAACCGTTTTAGCGGTGTGCATTGTGTCACCATGGCAACATTCCACTAAAGAGTCACCCCCTCACCTGTTGTCGTCCTCGTCTCTGCTGTTAACGTCGGCTCCACACTCCAGGAGGATGGAAGCCACAGTGAGTGAGGGGAACTTGCAGACGGGGTACCGCCCAACGCACGTTGTGTTTCGGTCGACGGCGAGATGGAGCGGACTGTAGCCATTTTTACCACAGGGCTGGAGCTTCAGGAACCTGGGAGAGCGTGGGAGAACACAGGCATTAGGAATGGGACAAGACACAAAATGGGTCCAAGAGAATGAGACAAAAGAACACTTTGAACCACACAATTTACTATTTATGCCATTTAATTTAGGAATTGCCATTTACTTAAAAAAAAGGGGCCCATATTATGGCCATATAGTATTTTCTGATCTGTTAAGTTTCCTCTTCTTGTGCAAGTTTCATTCACACATGTTTAACACACAAACCCTGCAGATTTAGGCCAAGTTCTTCTCTCAAACTAAGAACACTCCACCTTGTGATGTCATATGGCAATACAGGAAGTGCTTCACTGTATTTTAAACTTCATACACTTTGACTAGAGTCATTTGGACAATTTCAGATCTGGAATTGCCAGTCTGTACTGAACTAAAGATAAAAAGGTGGCCATTAACTTGTAATCTCCCCCTTCATGACATCACAGGGTGGACCAGTGCATTTAGGCCTTTGGAGATGTAGACAGACTAATAATAAAGGATTACTCAGACAGTGTGAATCAAACAAAACAGAAGAAGTCCTGGAATGTTTGAGAAGGTAGCAACATTATAATATGGCTTAAAGCTCAAAAGACTCAGTATAGGACAGTATAGGACCTTTAACTGTCATTGTAGCACTGCAGCTTTGCAAGAGGTGCAAGTCAGCAAAAAGATCCCCTTTTTGTGTGAGCCAATTGTAAAATCATGGAAAAAAATGTCACAAGATCATTTCAAATGTGTGCGCAATCTTGCCACAATTTCATCTGGCAAGATCTGGTATGACGAGATCTTGCTTTAATTACAAACTGAGCTCCACTTTCTGCAGTAAGTTTAAACGGGGTTAAACGGGGATAACATGCAAACACTACACAAAAATCAAACTGGGAACAATCTTGAAGTGAGACCAAATTTCTGATTTTTTGCCACTCCATTAGAGCTGCTACATTGCCCCATGGATGGGCAAAAAATTCTAAGCAGGGTGATTATGCAGAGTGCAGGGGACAGGGTAGTGAATATGCAGGAACACTTCAAGATGAAATACACTGAGAGCAGTTAGGCCTACAGCAAGAGGCAATAAAATAAAATTAAAATCATAAATATAGTCCAGCCCTACTCAGCAGTCAGTCATTCCAACTTGTGTCAAATGTCTCCACTTCAAAGCAATTAAATGCCAGACCAATTGAGGCTTTTACTTAAATTAATGTTGGCCTACAGTGTTTCATGTTTCAACTTTTTGCTGGATAAATGATACAAATGGCACTTATTTCCATCAAAACACAGTTAACATACCACAACACTGATCCATTTTCAAATTAAATTCCACAAGATTATTCTGCTTTCTGACAGGATGCCAGCGAAAAAAGTTAAAACATGAGCGACTTCGTAGAAAATGTTTTGTAAATAGTGCAGTTGTAATTAATCATCATCCAGCGGCCAAACTCAAACTGCACTACGACTCCATGAGAGTTTGTACATAAAACAATACTAGGAAACAGTGTTTATATAAAAACAATTAAATATGTGAAACATGAGTGTAATCTGCCTTCTTACAAATACCAAGAAATACCAAATACCGTCTCCCTGCTGTTGTCCTATAAAAAATAATCTAAATAAAACTGACATCGTGATCTAGGTTTTCACTCATCGATACAAAACACCATTTAACTTTAACAAGGTCCAGACTATGGCTGTTCTTGACCATTATTGACTTCGCATCTCAGTATCTGACCAAACTGCTCTCACAAACCACTTTTCACAAAATTTCAAAACAACTTGTGCAAAGCGATTTACAACTGAGTACAAATATTATAAAGCCTTAAAAAAATCTACAATTATATTATACATGAGGAGAACTTGGCATAAAAAATCTACAAAGTGTGATTGAGCAATGGAGGGAAGCAAAGGAAATGTTGCAAACAAAGTGTCGAATTTACAGCCAAGGTTAGTCTTTTTACATACTTTATTGTTTATATTTAAGGTTTACACCAGGGGTGTAACAGTACGTGTATTTGTACCGAACCGCTTATAATTTATGCAAATGAGTCATGTTTTGTTTCTGTAAAGCGTAAACTAATGTGTGCAAAGCTGAATTAAACACATTGTAATATAAAACGGACTGATGTGGCTCTATAGTGGTTATGGGTTATATGTTGTAAAGCTGAGTTTATTTATGCAAAAGATTTTAATTAATAATGCTTGCCGATGCTTGTTTTAAAATTTGTTTTTACAGTGTAAAAAATATGAAATATAATTGCACCTTGCTGGCTTTATTTTTGAAAAGTTTTGACTTGTTATTTCCTATATCTCACACTTGGTCACACACGTGACAGACCTGTCACACACGTGACACACACATTATGTTCTCATACACAGTTAGTTCTGGTTATTCACATACATTTCTATTGTCGTTTGTTAAAGTACCAATTGATGTAGTAATTAAAATATTTTTCATTATTTTGTCCTCTCAAAGTTCACAAAGTTTTGCAGAACAGAATGAAGATAACTTCCATTCCAATCCATTTTTGTGAGTCACACACATGACACACACACACACACACACACTTGCCTCGGTATATCCAAGAAAACATATGGAAAAGCTAAACTACTTATATCTGCTTATAGAGCGAACCTAAGATAAAATGAATATCCTGTAATTTATAAGACTTCCATTAATACTTAAGCTTGAAGCCGGGAAGAACATCATAATTGTTGTGTGAATGTCACACACGTGACGGGAGAATCGCCCATTTATGCAGGACAAAAATTACTAGAAAACAATGCATATATATAAAGCAGGTTCAACTTGTGAATCTTAATCTGCCCTACTACATATACTGTAAATCCCAAAATAAATCAGAAACCTCTCCTTTCTGCTGTTGTTCCAAGGAAATTCTCATGATCTAAATAAAGAGATTAATCGACTAATAAAAATATAGGTCGATTAACACATGGGCCTTATTTTCATTTTCATTATTTTCGAAGCACGATAAATTGCAACAGAAAAACATTGGGATAAATGTTAATCGTGAAGCTACTTTGTGGCATTGACAAAGCAGGAAAATGCCAGTAAACCAGGTTTTAAATAATTAAATAAATACCATTAAAAAGGTATGAGCATCAACAAGTCAACAGAATGAACCAATAATTAGACATAGAAGTTATTCATTTAACCTTTTATAGCTCAAAAGAAATTCCCCATTATTGTAAAGAAAATGATCCCATGATAAATACTGAACTAGTGTTAGTATCGACCAATTTAAGGAGGACAGTGCAACTTCTGTGGTGGAGGGTCTGCGGCCAACTTGCCTCCATGAGATATTTTTATTTAATTTTGATTTAAAGTGTTTCTATTGCTCAAAAATGCATTAATTACTTTATGAATAAGGGCTATTCTCCACAGATCTGAACTGTAATGTAGCGTAGTGTTGTAACCTTGTGATAGATAGAACTTTCTAGACAAAGCAATAACATTTCCATGGAGACAAGCAGGTAGCGGATGCAATGCACCGTTAATCTACAAAACGCCTAAAACACCATAGACCTTGTTTAGACCCACCTGTAAATGGTCTCCTTCTTGTAATGGTCCTGCTCGGTGCTACAGGGCACTTTCTCCAGGAGGCAGATGAGGTGCAGGATGATTGACAGGGCTTTTGTAAGCTGGGCGGGCTCAGGTGGGACGGGTCCAGTCTGCTTCACCGCTCTCTCGATCTCCAGCACGCTTTTACTCAAAATCCCCATAAGATCCTCAAATGACACAGATGTGCCCAGCAGCCCTTTGGCCCGGTCCTGGAGCATGAATGAGAAAAGCTCCGCGAATGACAGTAAACTGGAGGCTGTCATTGGGCTGAGGGGGTCTAAGTTGGTTTGTTGCATGTCCAGAGCGTATTTCCACAGGTTTATGCAGCGTTCAAAGTTCCCAGAGTCGGCATAAACAGCTCCTCTGTATCTGATGTAGTAGGAGGTGTCTGGATGTTGTGGGCCCAGGATTCTCTCGCGGATGAGCAGAGCCTGCATCCTCATCTCGTCAGGGTCAGATATGAGACCGTCCAGCTCCTCTCCATTTGTTACCTTTAAATTACACAAGATAACAAGAATACACGGGTTAGTGGTATATTTGTCATGCCTCTCTGATGCAGTGAGCACAGTGATAATCAGTGTTGGGCACGTTACTTTGAAAAAGTAATTAGTTACTTACCTAAAAAAGTAACCGAGTTAGTAACTGAGTTACTACACTATAAAAGTAACTAGTTACCCAGGAAAGTAACTAATGCCTTACTTTTTTAAGTTAAAAAATGTCAAATAATTTGGAGTAAAGCAGCAAACAACAGATACCAGCATCAAAATCCACAGCGGATCTGCTTTGGAAAAAATAAATCGTGTGCCTGTACGTGAGTTGAGTGAGATGCCACTTTCAAAACGAGTAGGTTCAGTAACGCGCAGTAGTGACGTGTTGGTACCGTTATTCCCATCACTGGTGATAATGCATGGACTGGGTGATACAGGATTGTGACTAATGACCATTTTAGTAGTCAGGTTTTTTTTTTTTAAATGCTAGTCAAATAATTTTTTACTAGATTAGAGTGCAGACTAAAAACCTTAGTTGATATAACACATGTATTTATGTGTTATAATATACAATTAAAAGGGGCTGTAATAAAAGAATATTTGTCTCGTCTCTGTACTGATATACTGTAAAAGCAGCATAGGGTCAAAATGAGACCACCGTTTGGGGTCTGCATCCAATTATAAAGCATTTCATTGTCCGTGGAGTAGGAAATAAGGCTGGCACACTGTTGGCATGCTAGTTGTTAACATTAGTGATGGCAAACTTCCCCTGAAACTCTTGTATAAATTCAAACTGAATAATTCGGATGCTCTAAATGCTTAATAAAGTTAGGAGTCACTTTTTACTGTTCAAAATGAACGTTTCACATTTTAAAAGACCATAAAATCAAGTACAAATAACAATTAGTGTTGATTTGAGTGATTTGTCTGGAGTTCTCTTTGTACAGACTTCTACATTAAAGAACACATAAAGGTTTAAATCAGAGTTAGACTGGTTCCTTAGAAAGTGTGTATGAAGCGTGTCAAAAACTCTTCCTCACCTCTCGGGCGTAATCGTAGGCCATAATGAGCTGCTTTGGTTCGGGCTTGTGGACCACGTGGTTGGTGTCCATGTATCGGAGGTCCATGGCTCTTTTCCAGTATTTTAACGCCCCAAGTAAATCTCTCTTTTTGTCCACAAAGGTGGCGCCAAGGAGCTCAAGGGCATCTATTCGTTCCTTATGACTGGTCTGCAATAGAAGAAGGAAAAGCATGACTAGTCAATACACCACAAAACATTTAAATTGGACCACAGGTCTAATATCAGTAAGATGTGGGTGATAAAATGTAGGAATTAGTCTGATATGGAGGATTTTTGAGCAGATATGATCCAATATTTGTCTTGCTGTTGACCAATATTTGGATTTTAAAATGACAGCAAAGCCCATAAATGTATGTTAAAAGGTTCAGTATGTAACCTTTTCATGGAGATATGTTTTTATGGCATACAGAGGAATATTATTGCCAATGGAACATTTCTACAAAAACAAAAAGGAGGCTGTCCAAATATAGTCAGATTTTAATGACCTGTTGGTGCGTGGTCAGGTAGTCGACGATGTTGGTGTGTCCGGTGACGCTGGCGGACAGAAGAGGAGTCATTCCGTATCCGTCCTGCTCCATCGACGCTCCGAACCTGAGCAGCATCCTCATGATTTCCAGACTGCCTGACTCCGCACAGTCATGGAGGGCTGTGTTTCCTTTGGGCAGAGGGACAGCACAGGAACACAGCTTTTATCAAGAGTCAGGACATGTCTTTGCAGTAATGGGGAGAAGAGTGGTTCAGTGTAGAAAAGGTTTCATTTGTGGTCATCAAGACTCTTTTGAGATCAAGAGGTTGCAGTTGATAGTTACTGTATCAACTATAATATCAATAATTAACACAACTGTAAAAAAAAATATAAACAAGCAAGGGTATAAAGTGATATTAGTTACAATTTATGGTTCATTTTACATTCAAATTTTACAGGCACATTCTGAAGAGTAACGAAAATTAGCATTTTTAAACTTGCGTGCATACATTTTCAATTCCTGTTTTAGACTAAATATATTTCCATTTCCTATACTTCATAAAACTTCCTTCCAGTTAATCCAGCCTGTCGTTTCCCTGTAATTTTTTTTTTTCACAGGAATTAGATGACACATCAGGTGGATTAACCAAACAGGTTTCATGTATCTTGGGTTTTATCTAGTATGTTCCATTAGACTGCAAAGTTTTTTTTTTATGTGACTAGATGAGGGACAGTGGTTGGAAATTACCCAAATTAAGCATTGCTGCCATTTGGGGTGGGCGATATTAACAAAAATGAACATCACAGCATGTTTTTTTACATTATATGAAAAATGTGACAAAATGTTGTTTCCTGGCTGAGGTTCAGGTATCACACACACACACACAATGTAATTATGTCATAGAATTAAACAGAAAAGCACAGAATAAAAAAATCACTTTATATGCTTGTTAGGGAGATTACACTGGACGTTTCTCTTCCTTTTTGAAGAGACTTTTTATAGTTTTAATTACTCAAAAGTTATTTTGCAGATCAAAACAATCTGACATATCTTCGACTCCTTGTAGGGATACACAGATATGATATTGGTACTGAATATTAGCATGTATATTTTTGATGGATTGGACATCTGTTCCAAGTTTACTGATCAAAGTTGACCCAAAATATCTCCTAATATTGAACTTGTGCTTTGCAACTCTTAATTATCATGCAAAGTAACTACAGAAACTTTGAAAAAATGCATGTGAATAATTGTTTACAAAAGACCTGGCTACAATAACTACTATATTAACTCGTTCAGGACATGATAGAACAATCATTTTTGGGGGTCAATATTTATCATGGCTACTTTTTCTTTGTACTAGTGGGGATTTTTTTTCCTCCTCTGAAAAAAATTTATTTGTAAAGGGTTGAATAATTCTATGACTCATTCGCCGTTTCATTTGTACTGAGGCTGAAGTTCATTAATAATACTGTACATACAGACGTTTTTAGAGAAGTGCTGCTTTAGGGTGTGTGATCTTGTGGTATTATTGCATTCAGTGTTATTGTTTGTGGTCTAGATTTTCTTCACCAATACCATGGTTTAAAATGTGTTAAGAATTGTTTAAGGAAATAAAGAATATTAGTCAGTCTCTGTCCTGGTATTGGTCGATATCAGGAATCAGAAGATACCTGAAGCCAGAGTATTAACCTCAATATCGGAACAGAAAAAGCTGGATTGTTGCATCTCTAACTACTCGTTCATTAACATAAAAGCACTGGGGAAAGTAAGTGTTATGGAGAGTATCGGTCTTCAGTCACACAGCCATGTCTGTAATGACTCAACAGAATAACATGATCGACTGGTTTCACAATCACACTTTGAAACTGTAATGTCTGTATGGGTGTGTCGACAGGCTTTAGGCTCTCCCTTTTATTTGTAGCAAAACCCAAAACAATACAGTTCCAATGTCTCTTTTATGTTGGAACTGGTGACTGACTCAAAGAAGTCAATGTCTCTGGAATACCCCATACAACATTTATGAGGTTTACCACGTTAAAAAAGGCCCTATGTTGTGCAGAATTGTGTAAAAAATAAATAAAAAAATACACCTGGAGTTTTGCTTCAATCACACACGTTTGTGTGACCTGTCATCATCTCCAAATCTCAAAAAGCTCTGTTCCACCTTGTGATGTCATGAAGCGCCAGTCTAAGTTAACAGCTACCTTTTCTCTTCTGTTCAGCAGAAGTTGAAAATTCCAATTTTCCAAATTCTAGTGAAAGTAGGAAATTTAAAAACAGTGAAGCACTTCCTGTTTTACCACATGACATCACAAGGTGGAACAGAAGTTAGAGTAAATCTGACCATGAAGATTTAGTCCATGAGTTAGTCCCTCTCCCACTAAATTACAGTCACAAGTCCACCAGCATTAGCCAATAGTTTTTCAGTTAGTCACTTGCTCGTTTTTAATCAGAGGCTCCTGAAAATGTGTTGCTTAAACCCATTATGTATTTATCATGAATTTTAAGAGTATCTTTAAAACTTACTGCTGAACATTCCACCATAGAGACACATGTAGAATACCCCCAGCGTGATGTCACTGCACAGCATGAACATGGATGTAAACACAGCACATGTATGGTCTCCACTCACCTTTGACACTCTTTCGGTTCACATCTGC
>JACN01070469.1:0-14258 GCA_000787155.1 Scartelaos histophorus | reverse complement strand
CCAGGCAATAAACAGCTACGCCCTGCCCGTGATCAGATACCTTGCAGGAATCATAAGCTGGCCAAAGGAGGAGATACAGACCACAGATGTTAAGACTCAAAAACTCCTGACCATGCATGGACGGTTCCATCCCAAATCCAGCACCCTGAGACTGTACGCGAGCCGGAAGGAAGGAGGCCGAGGACTAGTGAGTGTGGGAACCACTGTCCAGGATGAAACATCCAAGCTCCGTAAGTACATCAGCGAAAAGGCCCCGACAGATGATGTACTCAGAGAATGTCTCAGACAGTGGGGCTGGGAGGAGGAAGAGGTGCTGGAGGGACCATCATGGCAGGACAAACCGCTACACGGGGCGTACCACCGAAACATAACTGAAGTGGCTGATATCAAGAAATCCTACCAATGGCTTGAGAGGGCTGGTCTGAAGGACAGTACAGGGGGAACATCCTGGCTGCACAGGAACAGGCCTTGAGCACCCGAGCAATAGAGGCCCAGATATACCACACCAGACAAGACCCAAGGTGTAGGTTGTGCAGCAAGGCCCCTGAGACAGTCCAGCACATAACTGCAGAGTGTAAGATACTGGCAGGGAAAGCTTACATGGAGCGGCACAACCAAGTTGCGGGCATAGTGTACAGAAACATCTGTACAGAATACGGGTTGGAGGGCTAATGAATTGTACTCCCATTGACTTACATTAGAGTATTGTGTACCTTCTCTCTCTAAAACTGCTGTTGTGTCATTTTGGTCGTAAAATGTTCATATTAACCCACTCTCCATGATCCTGTTTTTTTTTTCCCTGCTGTCTTGTCCATCTAAAAAAATCCTATTCCCAATAATATGTATTCCCTCCTGTAACCATTAGCATCACACGTCTCATTTGAGTAGAGTTGAACACTGCAGGTGCCATAACACTCACTTACTGCACTTCTTTATACAGTCTATGGTCACTTTCATCACTGGTCATTACTCCAAAAAGAAATCTCATATTCACATGAAGGACAGCAACATCACATGTGTCTAAAAACAGGCCAGGCACTGTTGCTCTAGAACAAATAGGTCTATAAGTCTGAAGTAACTTCTTTGACTTAAACGTTTCACAAGTACCTCATCAACATTTGGCTTTCCGGGTACAACCAGATCTAAACCCCAACTATATCAGGCCCAAATAATAGCCTATATCAGCTCTAAAACGAGACTAAATCATGGCTATGATTGGTCATGGTTGTGTTTCAAAACTATTTCAAAAGTTTGTAACAGTTTATTGAGCAGGGGATTATCCTTCTGTAGGGTTATTGTATTAGTTCAATATTATCTTTTATCATGGTACTTTCTGAAGAGTTCCAGGAAAACACCAACCAGAGAATGAGACAACTTAAAGTGTTAGTGAGGAAGGGGTTCACCATGACAACTTCTGAGGAGAACACACCACAGGACTGGTTTCTTGTACTCACAATCATGATTTGTTGTTTTTATATTAATGCTGCTCGGACTGTAAGAGCATGGGCTAAGGACCTCCCTGCCTCCTTGGCAATTACATATCTTAATCCACTTTCTTCCACCCCACCCACTTTTGTCTGAATGCTCCTCAACTGTGCTTTTTTGTGGCAGCACTTCTGAGGAATCCGTGGAATCCCATTAGTGTCAAAGGAGAATTTGGGACATGTTTTGCTTCTTAAATATGACAAACTAGATTGATTTGCATAAAGTTCAATTTTCAAGTGCACCAACAAGTCACACCATACTTTCTTTGGGATTCTCTGGGGGGCTTTAAAACGCCTTTGTCAAAATTGAATTATTTGCTGTCAAGATTGGCAACTCCATACAAATTAATACAATGATGATGACAACACCCATGGCAATTCCAAAATAAGATGGATAATCTGACCTTGTAACTCCACTCAAAGTGCACACGGAGAGATACTATACTAATAATACTACACAAGAGTCACTCTCAAACCTTCAGATAATCCATGTCTACCTTCTCCTGCTGCTGTTGTACTTTGTTGTACTTCTATATTTAAATAAAATTATTAGTCGACAAAAGAAAAACAACTAAGACCATCGACCGATTCATCGACTTAACGATTAAAGGTCTGCAGTGCTAATATACAGCAGCCTTTTGACACAGAGGTAGCTATATTTCTGACTATTTAAAATATCCTTGTGTTTTAGTTATAATAGTGCTTTTCCAGCACCCGTGAGACTGTTGTAGCCCTATGATGAACCCACATCCTTGTGTTTCTATTCAGAATGCCAACCGAACATATTACCCTGAACAGGAAGGCAGTACACTCCAGCCACAGCCACTCAATGTGCAGCAGCGAACACACAATTAAGGGCCCAACTTAAAATATATCTGTATCCTCACATGACTAAGTCCAGAGAGTGGGCTGCACTGTGGAGCTCCACAGAAACCCGAAGAGCTTATTTAAACTCTGTGTTTTTAGAAAAAGCTAAAAGGGAATTCTTGACTCATTGTCAAATTTAGCCCACCTGAGGTCAAGTCAACATAAGCAGTATGGGGTCCATGAGGCAAGACCACATTGTATTTGTATTTTAGTAAGTTTAACATGGTTATAGTTTTTGTTTTTATGATATTTTGTGACTAAACTGTATTATGTAACAAATTCTGCAATTCTTTCTGGATTGGATTCAATATCCAGTACTTGTATGGAGATCTGTGTGTCGCTACTTCTCCAAAAATACAGAGCAAAAACCTGTGTAGAAGTCATTTACAAGAACTGGAGTTTCACATGTAGGCCAACACTGCCTTCACCCCACATGTGACTGGCCCATTAGCTAAGTGCATGTCACGCTCCCCTTCACTCTTGATCTATTCTCTCCAGCCATGTAACTCATTTATCCCCCCCCCTTTTGAAGCCCCTGTGCTGGATTGAAGGAGGGGGAGGACCATTATTATCCAGCTACAGTAGACCCACCGTCGTTCTTTGTCTGCTACTTTTAAAAGAAGGAATTCCTGAAAAGCCCTAACTGCGCACTGCTCTTTTCAGATGCTTTTCCCAGAGCTATGAGGTCCTCCTGTTTGAGTTATGCTAAAGGGATACTGGTAATAAGAAAGTTTACTCAAATCTGTAGACCATTCAAGACAAGTGGTGTAAAAGTTCTGCATGAAATCTTGCCCCAATGCAGTGAATTTTGCAGAATCCACCTTTATCCACCAAAAAAAATGAAATCCAATAAATAAATTTATTTCATTTCAAAATGGTCCCATGCATATATCATGGTGCAAGTGTTTTATTTTTACAGTATATTTGTAAAATCCCTTAGTTGTCTAGGTAGAATTCATGGCAAAGGAGAAATTCGCTTTGTCAATTAGACAACATTTTTTTGATCAAATACGTTTCACAGCCCATCCAAGCTACAGACGCTGGTGGTGGACACTGCCTTATATCTGCCTGAAGGGAGGAGCTAACTACACTGAAACTACTCTGAAACTGGTAGTTTCATGAAGCAGCTTGGATGAGCTGTGAATCATATTCAGTCAAAAAAAAAAAAGATAAATAAATAAATAAATACACACAAGATAAATAAATAAAAAAACACACACACACACACACACACACACACACACACACACACATAGATACATAAATACATACATACATACACAGTTATGGACAGACAACAAAAGAATGCCATGTCTTTTAATGGAAATGAAATGTTCAGGCTACAGAGGGCTTACTGGTAATTTTATAGACACCCTGAATCAGAGTCAGTCAAAGTGAAATAATGATGTGGCAGGCTAGTCTAAATTTAATTTCTGCAACTCAAAATGCTTCTCAATCTCTTGTGTGGCCCTCACATGCGTGTGTGCATTTTTGACAACGTTGTGACTCCTAATGAGATGGCGGATGGTGTCGTGTGGGATGTCCTCCCGGGTCTGGATAAAGGGCATTATTGAGCTCCTGTAGAGTCTGGTCAGGTCAGGTGATCGTTGGGGCAATTCAGTTGTATCAGACCCTTCATGTTCTGCCTGCAGACTCTTGCCACATGAAACTGAGCATTGTTGTGCATCAGGAAGAACCCAGGACCTGCTGCACCAGTGTCGTGTGTGAAAATGGGTTCAAGGATTCCATTTCACAATAACAACTAAATCTGGCAATTAACATAAAAACATATTTCATCCGATAATTGCCTTATCTTTGCTGCATGAGCAAAAGGAACAGGAAGAAGATAAATCTTATAAGCCTGCTCCTTCCACAGAGTATCATCCAGTCTGACTGATATCAGTTAGACTGCTGTTTTCTAGTCGGTAGAAAACTGCAGTCTGTGTGTCCCTCCATGGATATGCCTCCCCAGACCATCACTGACCCAACACCAAACTGCTCAAGCTGAACCATGTTGCAGGCAGCATAGATGTAAAAGAGTCTGGAGAAGACAAGATGCTATCAACTCAGGGTGAACCTGTCCACGGTGCTGGTCGGTGAACAAAGAACCCATTACAGGACGTGATGACCTCAAGTCACCCTCATGAGGTTTGCTTCAGATTATTTGGGCAGAAACATTCACACTGGTGTCCTGCTGGAGGTCATTCTGTAGGGAGGGGCAGTGCTCAGTCTGTTCTTGCACAAAGGAGCAGATATAGGTCCTGCTGATGGGCTGAGGACCTTCTATGGCCATGTCCAGTTCTGGAGTAACTGTTTGTCTTGTGAAATCTTTTCCATGTTCTGATAATTGTGCTGGGAAACACATAAAATCTTCTTGCAACTGCCCTTCCAGATGTGCCATCCTGGAGAAGTTTAACAAATGAACAAATGCTGCTTCTGTAGGGTTAAAGAAAGGCCTCATTTACAGTAGTGATACTCATTAGAAACTTGAAGTGACCTCCACATGGAAAAACAACCCTGTTTTAGGGGTTGTCTCATTGTTGCCACTCTAGTGCATGTTGTTTATTTATTTCCATTAAAAGAGGTGGCATCATTTTGTTCCTACAGCAGCCCTTTCCAGGTTTATATGGCTATCCAACTTTTTTTTTCCACATTAATGTGTTTTCAAAGTGTTCCATTATATTTTTGAGCAGTACATTTTAAGTAGGGATGCAACAAGTTGATTGATTAATGGCAAGTAATCGAATATTTAAATAATTGTCAAGCAATGTAGCCACTGAGTAATCGGAGTAATCAGTCAATACAGAATAGGGTTTAGGACACTGGAGGAGCAAAAATAATGTGAAAATGTAAATGCATTGTCTTTATAGACACAGAGTCACATGTTATAATCACACATTCATTGGCCTTTTGCAGTCTGCACAACTGTCGATTAATCGAAAGGATGGTCACTATATTAATCCTTTAGCAACATAATGATTAGTTGAAGCCTTAATTTCAAGAAATCCTTCCTTGTCTTTGTCTTCTGACTTGTTTTACCAGATAACCACTTTACAGACTTTGGCTCACAGTCATTGCATTAGCATATGGCTGCTGGTGCTGCTAACTTAGAGCAGTTCAGTGTATCCTCGGCCCATGTTGTGTTTGGGCTGACGCGTGTGATTGAGGCTTTATGGTTTCTGGATGTAGCCTTTTTAAAACATCCAGCAAAATTCTTCAGACATGCATAAATAATTCTCTCACCACAAACATGTTCTTAATTCTTCTCAGGCCAAGGGTTTTGTTTGGACCTCCTAAGATCTGTTTGTTTGTTTGATTGATTGTGATTCATGTGTTTTGAGGTTACCACTTTCAGCTTACAGTAAGAAGATCTGAGATTTGTTTGTATTTTTACACTGGACTTTATAGGGAGTTCATGAGTTCTGGTGGAGGGCCTGTCAGATGTTATTGCTTTGTCTGGGATTTCACAGTATGGTTTTAAACTTTTTTTATCCTCATGGAGATGAACTAGATCATGTCAGGTCACATCTGTCGAGAGGCAACTCTCCTCTGAATGTCTGTTTTTCTAGGTATTTCTGAGTTGTAAAACCTTTTGTAATTTAACAAATGTAAGATATAAGATAGTTTAATGTCGCACAGTGGAACATGCCAGGCAGAGCAGTGACATATCCATGGAAATAAGCAGGGGACAGACTCCCAACTAAAAAGTTACATATAGGATATAGGAAAGCACTAAACAGTTGTCCGATATTCAGGAAGTGGCATGTTAGTTGTGGCTAGCATTACCATGAGTGCAAACTCCACTCTGGACCCTGAGAATTGTGAATAGTGCTTATGGATGATTAGGATTATTTTTCATGTTTTTAAGTCTAAATCAGGTACAGAGACAAACTGCATCACTCTATTTGTTTCTGGCTGAATTGCATATACCAAACACATTTCTTTGCCATGTGTCACTGTTGCCTCATAGGATCAGAAGAGTTTCTGTTACTGGATTAAATATTTTACTTTCTTTCTTTCTTACTATCAGCAATTAGCCCTTCAGAACTACCTCAGGTCAAATAGACACGATTCAGTTATGAGCATAATCAGATATGCTGTCCGGGTTTTTTCAATGCATCTGAGCAAAATATGTCTTGCCCAATTAGAAATATTGTAGAAGCAGCTCTTGAGGTCAACTGTGTACTGTTTGCTTCTAATTAGAAAGTGTTTTGGTGTCAAAAAATCAGTAAGTGCATGATTAGCATTGTTGTTGTTTGCTTTACCGTTATGCCTCTGAAAGTTGTAAGCCCTTATACACTTCATAGTGGTGAATAATGAAGATACTTGCAATGCATAAGGCTTGTGAGTAATAACTATGGACCACTGTTTTAAAATGAACTAGTTTTCACATTTTTAAGAGCTTTTAAAAAGCATGTACAGAGTGTTTAATTAGTGCTTTGTGGTGTACCAGTGCTGAGTGCAGAGACGTAGAGGCTGTGGACAGAGCTCTAGAGGGGTTCTCTCGGAGTGTTTTGGGCAGGTGGGACATGGGAGTCAGCCTGAAATAAATGAGCCTGTGTGGAGGTTGCAGTGTAGCGGGCTGGAGGGCTCTCCTCTCTGCTCAGAATACTCCCAGAGACAGACTCAGTCAGGCAGTCTGAAGTGTCTGCGTGCTGGGCATAGCTGGGGCCATGACAATGTGCATTAACTACAGTCCATGCAGTTAGTTGGATTTAGTGTCTTTATTAACAAGGGCAGAAAACTGAATATCCATACAGCAATATTATCATGATGGACCTCTAGGCAATTCATGCATCAATATAGAGTTGCATGTTGTGGCACATTTAAGAAATTGCTGAGTTTTGCACTTATTAATGTACTACTGCATTAAAGAGCGCATCTTACACTATTTTCTGATCTTATTTTCTTCACAAGCAGACCCGGAGTTGCGGTTTTGGTTGATTCGCACATGTTTAACACACAAACCCTGGAGATTTACGTAGGGTTAAAAAAGGCCAAATTCTCCTGAATTGAAGGTAAAAAGTACCTGTTAGCTTGGATATTAGCACCTCATGACATTGCAAGGTGGGACTGAGCATTTTGGCCTTTGGAAATATAATAAAAGGTTACTCAAACTTGTATGAATGAAACAAAACAATGCTCTGTAATTCAACGTTAATTGACAATAGGTGTGTAAAGTGTCATGGTCGCACATTGGACCTTATTCTCAACAGCAAATACGATACAGTATGATATTGGCACTAATATTGAACATTTTGGTGAATCTAATATAACCCTAACCCGATTTACTGTCCAGTTATTAATTATGATTGAAATGAAATGTACTTAAAATGTTTTGAAGCAACTATCTGTGTTGGTGTGGTGTGGTATTGTCTGGACAAGGGAAGAGGGGCAGGTAACAAAAGATGACTCTTCTTTCTGCTCCTTTTCATTCATTTTTGCATTTGGATGTTATGACACAGTTGATGTTTTTCTGCTTTATGAATGAAATAAACAAATAAATAAATGGGTCCAAAACATTTCATAATATTAAGCTTGTATTTTCATAAAACTGTTCTGTAGTTACAAAACACATTTATCTTATGCTCTGTGTTTTGTGTAAATACAGTATATGCTGTTTTCAGTCTTCTCTCTGGTATCAGTTGATATCAGGGAATCAGCAGATACTTGAAGGCAGAAAAAAGTAGTAAAAAAATTATACATGTAATGATTGCTTTTTTTTCCCACACTGTTTCTCTCAAAATTTGAAATTAGCTTACTCCCGGTATCCAAAAATCTAATATAAACAATAAATCCTTAAACCTATACGGTGCAAGACTAAGCACATTAGTTCTAATTGAGTTTGCTGGGAGCGCTGGTCTTGTAAACTTGGACCTAGCCATGAAGAAACTTTTGAAGCCAGAGGAAATTGCACTTAAGTGGCTGTGGTGTGCTGGGGGACTGAGGGCCCCTTGGTGGGATCCAGAGGGGGTCTAAAGGGCAGGATGTGTGGTTACAGACCAGCCAATTGATGGTAGGGGGTGCCATGGTTAGATTCCACACCATTCATAGTACGCCCTCAGTTCTCTCATTGCACCACTGCCCTGTCCATTTAGATAATGGCTCTTTTGAGCCTGAGGGTTGTGCAAAAATCTGTGGAAATGCTATATGAAAAATGTATGAGATGAGATGAATTATCAGCAGATGTTTACAGGGAATAAGGGTGGGAGACTATTATCTGAATAGTCATTGGTTGGCTGTTTGGTGGCTGGTGTCTGTAGAGTTTGCATGTTTTTCCTGTGTAAGGGTCGGTTTCCTCTAGGTACTCCAGTTTAGGGCTATGCAATGAATTATGTTCTGATGATATGAAAGGAGAGGTCCACAGCCAGTCCTCTGTAAGTAAGAGTAGGTGGTTTAGAACAAATTCAGAATAATATCTCTGTATTTTTTCTATAGGTTCTATCAGTCTGGTTCCCATTCCTTTTGTCACAACTCGAGCCAGAACTAAACATGATCGTCCAATGAGATTTGTTTATTTCAGTGATGCATGTGAAAACCCAAACAAATTTGAAGTTCTAAGAAATTGAGTGTAGTGCTTTGCTCATTGGTTCTTCAGATTCCCTTTGTTTTTATACTACTTGAACTCAGGGAGATTCACCAGTGATCAGACTCTTAAAGGATTGGAGAGATGTGTGTCCAGGATACATTTTTAATAACACAAAATAAAAATTAAGTAAGAATTACAATTACAAGTATGACAAATATAGTGGAAAAAGTGATAAAAAAAAAAAAAAGAAAATCACTCTTCCCAGAAATCAACCCCAAACATGCACAGTAAGCTGTTATATTTATGTACTAATCTTCTGATAACTCGGTTACCACTGAGTTTCTAGAAATGAAAGGAATATCTTGAGAAGCAAAGTAGCAGGTTATGATTAGCTGACAATGACAGTTGTGACAGGAAGAGGACATTCTTTTTATTTTTTTCTCATTTGTACTCTTATTTACTTGTTTGTGGACTCTAATTGATGGAACCATTTCTTGCTACTTCACCGTTGTCAATATTTAATGATGCATGAGACACAAGCATCAAACCATTTGCTCCCAGGTTTTCAAGAAATGTCCAGGAAAAGGCTCATTTTAGTGCTTTCAGTTTTAAGCTTTCAGTTTGCTGAGCCCTTTTTGTCAGTGTGTCTCACATGGTGCAGACTTTTATGAGACACTGGTGTCTGTGGCCTTTATCCGCATAGCGCAGAGGCTGTGTCAGACTGCAGCTGCTCTACAGGAAGTCCTACTGGCCTTCGCTCTTCTCACTGTGGATTCAGATGAACACTCACTGCTGTGCTGTAGGATAGCAATAATCACGTTAGTGATTTTTAGGACAAGGTGTAATGTAAAATAGTGTAAAAATAAAGATTTGGGAGTGAATCAGTACTTGCCATTGTATAAATAATAGTATTTGATAGAACTTTTCTGTAAATGTTTTTGCTTGACCTCCCATGTAATAATAATAATAATAATAATAATAATACTTCCTTGCATTTATATAGCGCCTTTCAAGACACCCAAAGCGCTTTACAGTTCATTATTCTTTCACTCCACACTCAGTGGTGATAAGCTGCTATTACAACCACAGCTGCCCTGGGGTAGACTGACGGAAGCGAGGCTGCCAATCTGTGCCATCGGCCCCTCCGACCACCACCATCATTCACACACACACCACTTCCATACTAGGCAATGTAGGTGAAGTGCCTTGCCTAAGGACACAACGGAAGTTTTTTGCCACTATCGCCCCACTGTGGCACCTGGAATTCCCAGTGGTCTCCCATCCAAGTACTAACCAGGCCCGGCCCTCCTTAGCTTCTGAGAGCTGACGAGATCAGGCTTTGCCAAGCCGGTAAGGCCACAAGGCCATGTAGTTGTAGTCTTCAGTACACTATGGTTTGGCACACCCCTAATCAGAATTTATGTTGACAACCCTAACTTGAGCACAATATGCAACAGTTTAGTCAGATGCTTCACTGATGTTACCCGTTTTTCATATCTTGCTGAATGTATTTTTGATGTTGCAATCCATTATCTGGATTAAACATCCAGATAATGACAATAGTGACAGTTCAGGTACTGGCATTTAGGTTGTCCAGCTTGTAGTGACTGTAGTGTTTTGTGGTTGTGTCCTCAGAGATGACCACGGCTTCAGCCCCTTACACTGGGCATGCAGAGAGGGCCGCTCCAGTGTAGTGGACATGCTCATCATGAGAGGAGCACGCATCAACGTCATGAACAGAGGAGATGATACACCCCTGCACTTGGCAGCCAGCCACGGGCACCGTGACATCGTGGGCAAGGTACTGCTCTGTGCACCGTACACACCACAAGCAACAGGCCAAATGAGCACGAGCAACTGTGTGTGTGTCATGTGTTCTTCAAGTTATTCAACTATTTGGTATTAAAGAAGACATAATGTGCTTGTATCTGCTCTATAGTTAGAATCTATGGCACAAGTGGATCATTATGTTATATTCTGCAAATTTTAAACCGCAATATTGATTTTAACGACAAAAGAAACAAGTTCACTGACTTCTGCTTTGGAAAGTTGTGGAGCTCAGTGAGAGCGGACATCTGCCTGTTCTCTTCTGCACATCACGTGATTGTACAAATCAATCAATTTAATCCTACATGTATCATAGATTAAGAAGAAAGTACAAAGAAGTGGGCGTTTACCGGTAGTGGTAAAAACGTGGGTAGATTGGAGCAATGAATACAGGAGCATAAAGATTACTCATGTCTGAGTCACTGTAAATAAATTATTTTACATTTTGTTATATAAATAATAGAAATCCATTTTAAGTTCTATTCAAAACTGCAAAGCTTCATTGTGAAATTTCACCATTTCAATTTCATTGTGAAATCTCACCATAGCAAATGTTTTTTGCTTTCTTATGTTTAAAAAAGGTGAACATTTACTACATGGCATTTTTGACCTGTACTTATGTATTGCACGCAAGAACAGAGTAGTGTTTGGGAATGGGGGTAGGTAAAAACCAACATTTTCTGAGCCTCCATCCATCCATCCATTTTCTCCCGCTTAATCCAGCTGGGTCGCGGAGGCAGCGCACTGCCCATTACACTATGCACCAGACCCTATGAACCCCTCTGCAGGTGGTGAGCCCACAGGAGGGAGGAACTGATGGTCAATGGTCCCTGTTCATAGGGTGTTGCATGTTTTTGGTTGATGGGGGAAACCGGAGTACCCGGAGGAAACCCATCCAGACACGGGGAGGAAACATGCAAACTCCACACAGAAAGGCCGGGGCGACCCGGGGATCGAACCCGCAACCTTCTTGCTGTGAGGCCTGAGTGTTGCCACTCAGCCACCGTGCCGCCGCATTTTCTGAGCCTTCAAACCTTAAATGCCAGACAATATGACTTTTAATCACAGGGTCTCTCATCATTCGATGCAATGGCTCATGATCTGATATATTGATATCTCAGGGTTTTTTACACATTCTTAACTTAAAGAAAGTTGTGGACATGAAACACGGCTAAAAGCTCCTATTTCTTTTTATCTTTAATCATGCAGTAGGCTTATCCTTAAACCAGATACTTTTGGGTTGAGATGGAGACTAGTGAAGAGCCAGTGTACAGCTCTTAGAAGATCCTCCAGTTGCAGTGAATATTGGATCTAGAAATCCAAATCTTTATTTAGATATTTTTGGTGTAAACTAGCCCTGAACTATTTGGGAAAAACATAACATTTGCTATTTTGATTCAATTTTTGATTTATGTTTATTAATAGGATTCTGTTCAAAGTTCACATTTTATATTTGCTCAGAAGAACTGACAAAAAACTGAAATCTGAACTGGCAAACTCATACAAGAGTCATGTTTCAAAACATGTTTTTTCGAGATAAAATTACAGGGTTATCCATTTTTATGCATAATAAGTCAGGAGATGGTGTTTGTGGCTTTAGTACTTCAAAAATAACAGACTTTGCAGAATTTGCTTTATTAAATTGTGATTTCAATTAAATTGTGGTTAATGTTGCTTCCCTAGAATAAACTAACCAAAATGGTCTTAAAAAACATTTCCAAGCGGAGCTTTAAAGAGCTCATATGGTCTGCCTTCAGATCAGACGTCCTGTCTGTTCTTGTTGATCTGATAAATCTGAGCAAAGCAGCAGGATTCACTGTGCACACAAGCAGCCCTTTCTGCATCATGACAAAGTGGTCCTATTTGATCGATCCACTGATAACAGCTCCAGGTAGTGCTACTAAAAATACTGGGGACCAAGGAAGGCTATTTTCTCTCAGATTTTGGTAAATTTACAGGACACAGTCACGTTATCAAAACCAATCATTGCTAATGAGATGAACTAGGCAGGGCTTAGTTCATTGATGAATAGAGTGCATTGTTGAATTCACAGCTTTCAATAGTGCTAATGTGAAAAAAGGAGCATTTACACTGTTTTAGCATCAGATAAAATGGCTACAGAGGTGGGTAGAGTAACCAAAACTCAAGTAAAGAGTTGGGGGGGGTTGAAATTTGAATAATTTCAACATCAAATTCAGATTGAGATGATTCTGTTAGTGTGGCCACCGTACTAAAACTCCAAACTCAATGCAGTACCAAGGAACTGACTTGATACTCAATACCAAAATAAACATTTTTAAAAACACTTTCTTGAGACAATATAATGTGATTTTCAACGTAAAAGGTAGTACTTTCGTTTCTATTTTCATGTGTCTATGGGTGTATACGAGTCTATGTGCTCTTAGGCTTGATCTGATACAGCTCAAGATCATTCTAACATCCAAGACATTCAGGAAAGGTACATTTTTTAGTATTGATACGATACTTGCTCAAATGAGCATTAATATCTGATTTTCGCTACTTTCATCAACCCTAAGTTTAAATAGTGATTTTGATGAGATCTGAGTTGGACCTGCTTGTGTATTGTGTATATCCCTGGGCTGTGGAGCTGCTGGTGCCTGCTCAGCTGCTCTTTAATATTAGACATGTCTGAATGCCTTTGGTATGTGCTCACAGAAAACACTTGGCACTTATTAGGGCTGTGAAATGATTGCTTAAAGTGGAATTAAACACTAAATCCACTTTTATCTGCTTCTAAACTGGTGTTTAATAGCACTATCTATCGCTTTTTGGCTATTCTAGTGCAAACTAGGTACATTTGCAGGTTTCTGGTCAAAAATGTGCTGCCCTGATGATAGTGAGATGTTTCTGCCCCTAGCTAGCTGGAGGGGCCAAGTTTGAAGTGTGGTTAGACTAATGTTCCTTATATCCAAAGACCCCGCGCCTCCTCCCCCTCACTTTCTTGTTTATTCCTCCAGACCAGAAAGTTATAGCTAAATCATAATAAAACAAAGAAAAAAATATTCTTTAGCTTGTTTTAAGTTATGGGGGAATAAAACAGACTTGGTGTGCCTCCTCTATTTGTGGAAAACACTGCATTTGCTGAAAAAACTTGACACATCTCTGTTATTCACTGTGTTCATACTGTAAGTGACTGTTGACTGTTGTTTCTCTTCTGCTCAGCTGATCCAGTGCAAAGCAGACACCAACGCAGCCAATGAGCACGGCAACACAGCACTGCACTACGCCTGCTTCTGGGGACAGGACCTGGTGGCTGAGGTGAGGGCTCCCCCTACTGGACAACACAGATAAAAGGCATATGTAAAGAAATAAAAAAAAAAAAATACAGTATTGCAGTATCCCAGGTCACCGTTTTGAGAATCAGTCCTGTGTTCTGTGTGGTTTACCTGATAAAACTGAAAAAAAAAAAAAAATGATTTAGAATGATTAAAGTGCCTATTTTTTTTTTTTTTCCAAAATGGATTATACTTGTTTCCTCACAGTTAATAATTATAGTAAAAAACAATTCTTCTTGGTCAAAACAAACTTAA